>JAKOOJ010000007.1:78887163-79002163 GCA_022577455.1 Arizona elegans
AACATGCAGGACAAATATTAAAAAACAATTAAAAGATATATAAATTTGGCCAAATTAAAACTCATTACCAATTAAAACGTTTAAAACATTTAAAACAGTTAAAAATGTCATCTTAAGCCAGCCCGGCTTGTTTAAATAAATGGGTTTTAAGGGCACGACGGAAGGCACTGAGGTCCTGGATTCTCCTTATCTCTGGGGGGAGCTGATTCCAGAGGGTAGGTGCCCCCACAGAGAAGGCTCTCCCCCTGGGGGTCACCAGCCTACACTGTCTGGCTGATGGCACCCTGAGGAGGCCCTCTCTGTGGGAGCGCACGGGTCGATGGGAGGTCGTCGGTAGCAGCAGGCGGTCTCGAAGATAGCTAGGCCCTATGCCATGGAGCGCTTTGAAGGTGATAACCAGCACCTTGAAGCGCACCCGGAAGACCACCGGGAGCCAGTGCAGCAATATTATGTTAGCATGTTATGTTATGTTATGTGTTATGTGTTATGTGTTATGTGTTATGTGTTATGTGTTATGTGTTATGTGTTATGTGTTATGTGTTGTTATGTGTTATATGCAGTGGTGGGTTCCTCCCGGTTCGGCCCGGTTCTCCCGAGCCGGTAGCGGTGACGATATGTCACCGAACCGGTTCTGCCCCCCCGCCCCCCGCCCCCCCGGCATTATTCTTACCTTTTATTTGGCCCCACCCCCATTCTATTGCTGCCTCCTGAGTCCCAGCTGATGGCTAGAGGGAAAAAAAACTGTTTAAACTCCTGCCAGGGCTTCAAAGGGCCGCCCTACAGCTGATCAGTGTTAAAAGAAAACAAATGAGTAGACCAGTGCCTGCAAAAATAAATGGGTAGACTGGTACAGCTCTGCAAGCAGTTAAAAGCCTGGTAGACCAGTACCTCTGCTAAATCCTAAAGAATTGTCACATGACCATCAAGCCACACCCACAAAATAAGCCACGCCCACAGAACCAGTAGTAAAAAAATTTAGAACCCACCCCTGGTTATATGTTATATGTGATGTGATGTTTTATGTGATGTGGTGTTGTGCTGTGTTGTGTTATGTTATGTTATGTGGTTTTTAACCTGTGTTCATTACTTTATAAATCTCTCAAGACAGCGAACTTACCTAATACTCCTTCCTCCTCCTATTTTCCTCACAACAACAACCTTGTGAGGCGGGTTGGGCTGAGAGAGAGTGACTGGCCAAAAGTCTCCCATATAACTCTCATGCCTAAAGTGGGACTAGAATTAAAACTCACTATGTCCTGGTGATTGGCTCAAAGTCACCCAGCCAGCTTTCATATCTAAGGCAGGACTAGAACTCACAGTCTCCTGGTTTCTAGACCAAGACCTTAAACACTACACCAGACTGATTCTATTCCCTTAAATACATCTTTTTTTTCTTTTTTTTAATTGAAAAGTTTTTAAAAATTTACATATATATCCCCCTCTTGCCTCCACCCTCCCCAACCCTTCCCCTCCCACCCACCCCCCTCCCTACTTCCCAGAGCTAAATACAGGGTATAACATTCAACAATCATAATCTAACATAGTCTAATTAATTATAACCTCTTACATCCCTCTAATACTTTAACTCCCCATTTACCAGATTAAATTTGAATACATAATATCTCTCTATCTATTCGTAAACTATTTGAAATTTTTTAGTCTGATATTTATTTTGAATATAATCCATCCATCTTCTCCATTCTATCATATACTTCTCATTTGAATAGTCCTTCAAATACGCTGAAATCTTTGCCATCTCTGCTAAATTTGCTACTTTTAATATCCATTCTTGAATAGTTGGCAAATCTTCCTTCTTCCAATACTGCTCCACCAACAAACTTGCTGCAATTATTAAATTCAGGATCAAGTTAGTCTCTATAACTGTACAATCTGTGATTATACCCAACAAAAATAACTGTGGAATAAATTTTATCCTCTTTTTAAGAACATTTTGAATAATCCACCAAATTTTTATCCAGAATGCTTTAACCTTTTTATAAGTCCGCCATACATGAAAATAAGTAGTGTCATCACAATCACATCTCCAACATTTAGATTGTAAATTCGGGTACATACAAGCTAACTTTTTAGGATCTAAATGCCATCTGTAAAACATTTCCCTTAAATAGAGCCTTGATAGTACAGTGGTCTAAGCACCCTGTTATTAACACAGCTGCCTGCAATTACTGCTGGTTCGAATCTTGCCAAGGCTCAAGGTTGACTCAGCCTTCCATCCTTTCTAAGGTAGGTGAAATGAGGACCCAGTTTGTGGGGGCAATAAGCTGACTTTGTATAAATATACAAAAGTATGAAGGCTATTACTTAACGGATTGTAAGCCGCCCTGAGTCTCCGGAGAAGATTTTATTTTTAATAAATCAAATTAAAAAAAAATACATCTTGTTTCATGACTGATACCTTCTCATCCTACATTAATCAATGTGGGCAATGCCAAACAATTTGGGATCCCGAGGTCTGCGAGTAGACTCCTTCCTGTTTGTAACCAATGAAAAATTCATTTTATAATTATACATTCATGAAAGAGAAGCATACAGCTCGATCTGTATACAGCAATGCTGATGATGGGAGCTATACTTTTTCCATGGCCTAAATTTTATTTAAATGTAGATTATGGGAATCAGAACTCTCCTTATGCATTCAAAAAAGCTGCAAAGCTAGCATGAGCATTTATATGTTCCGATATCATCACCACGGTTGGTATATTTGGCCTCTGTGAGAAAGGGAATTACCGTAGATCTTTATCCAAATAGATGTATTTGGGTAGTTTTGGTACAGTCCATGCAGACTTGCTCCAAATATTAGACAAAAGGACAGATGCCAGTTGAAGAACAGGATGGTTTTGCCCTTTGAAAGTTGAGCAGCTCCAATTCAGTCCTTATTTATAAATAAATAAATGTGCTCCATTATATTTAATTGGTCTTACTCCCAAGCAGCTAGACACAGGATTTGCAGCCGAAATTGATTGCTACACTAATTAAATAAAGTACTGCTTCCAGCTGCATAACAACTGGCAATGCGTAGCTATCAAGAAATTATCATAGTAGATTTGCTTTATTATTTAATCAAATTAATTATTATTCTAATTGCTTGAGCTATTTTTGTAAAACACAGATGCTCCTAAAACAGTGGAAATAGTTATTAGGGGCATTTTCTTCTCCTCCTTTTTGTCCTCCCTCCTTCCCCTTTTTTGATGAGACTCTTCCTTAACTTACTAATATGAAACTGCTGACTCCATTTCATTTTTTCACTTGTGGAACTGTTGCTGCAATAAAGAAAACCAAAAAGGTTTTTTATTTTTATTTTTTTAAAAAAGGCCATGGAGACCCCCATGTT
Organism: Arizona elegans; assembly: GCA_022577455.1. Taxonomy (NCBI): domain Eukaryota; kingdom Metazoa; phylum Chordata; class Lepidosauria; order Squamata; family Colubridae; genus Arizona; species Arizona elegans. Next base: position 78,890,516 of record JAKOOJ010000007.1, read on the forward strand.
CTGTTCCTCATGGAGGCTCTTCATGGCGCCTCATTCAATTCTACGGCAACTCAAAATCGCAAGGAAGAAAGGAACATCCGTGAGATTTTCATCCTGACCAGAAGAAAAAGTCTTTTGAGGAGAACTTCTCCAATGTTTTATCTTTAATGAGGACCATGGTCACTTGTGTGGGAAGGACTGCATAATTAGGCTCACAGGTGGTTTGCCAAAGAAACTTTCAGAAAGCAAAAAGAGGTTTCTTGATGAAAGGAAGATGGGGAATTTCTGCAGGCAAACTACACACACTCTGTACAAACTACCTATGGATTCTGGTGTCTGTGGGATGGGGGGACAGCAGGAGGATCAAGCCAAAAAACCTTGAACTCCTTCAAGAGAAGAAAAGAAGCTTCAAAAGGAACAAGAATGACAGCATATCTAATGGAAACATATTGGATATTCTCACTTTGGGTCACACCATGGCTTGCATTGCTGAGCAAAACCTTTCTACTTTGACATTGATGAACATGTCTGTGCTAGGTTTCATTCAGAGGAAATCTAGGAACTTGGGGGAAATTGTGTTTGTGTGTTGCCCCAGGAGAATCTTCTGTATGAATTGCATTGATGATGAAAATACAGGATGAAAGTGGTTGCAAGTAAATCCAGGCCTTCATCATTCACCTTACTACAAGACTATTTTCTATTTAGTTTGGGATAATGAAAATAGGGAGGACTTCACTGTAAGATATATACAGTTATCTCAAATGTTAAATAGAGCATTATTTTCCTTTTACTGATAGTACTTGTTGAAGGAGTCAGTCTGTCACTATTAAGGAGATTTACAAGGAGCCTCCCATCAGAAAAAAAAAAACAGCAAAAGGTTTTGGTAAAATTGATGACACTTGTTTGCAGATATTTACACAGCTTATACTTCTTTAAAACAAAAACAAAAAATGAATGTGGAAGCTAAACAAAGACTTAATGAAGATAGTCTCCAAAAGAAGGATAATAGAATTTCTGATGGATCATATCAGAACATCCCCTTCAGATCACATCAATCTTTAGGCATAATGTTGTTGTTGTTAGTTGTGAAGTCATGTCCAACCCATCACAACCCCATGGACAACTTTCCTTCAGGCCTTCCTGTCCTCTACCATCCCCCGGAGACCATTTAAGATCAAGCCGACTGCTTCAGTGACTCCATCCAGCCACCTCGTTCTCTGTTGTCCCTTTCTTCTTTTGCCCTCAATCTTTCCCAGCATTAGGCTCTTCTCCAGTGAGTCCTTCCTTCTCATTAAGTGGCCAAAGTATTTGAGTTTCATCTTCAGGATCTGGCCTTCTAAAGAGCAGTCAGGGTTGATCTCCTCTAGGATTAACCAGTTAGATCGCCTTGCAGTCCAGGAGTCTTCTCCAGCACCAGAGTTCAAAGGCCTCAATTCTTTGGTGCTCAGCCTTCCTTATGGTCCAACTTTCACAGCCATACATTGCAACTGGGAAAACCATAGCCTTGGCTATACAGCGAAGCTTCTTGGATGAGAAGCGAAACATCTTCAAAGGAAAAAACAAAGTCCAGTTGCCTCTTGAAAAAGCACCTTTGGGACTATGACTTTAAGATTAAAAGTCATATGATTTTCGTTATGCAAATATAGCTGCAAAAGCTTTAGCTGAGCTAGTGAATTGCGCTGTCTGACTTCAACACTAAAGTATAATATTGCAATGATGGACAGATCTGTTTGAGAGGGTATCACTTGAGCATCTGGTGGGCAGTTTTTGATGGAACATAGAAATAAATGTCACACAATAGTCAAACTTTCTTTTGAATGGCTACCTTTTGTTCGTTTTAGAACAGTATTTCTCAGACTTGGCAACTTTGAGATGTGTGAACTTCAACTCCCAGAATTCCCCAGTCAGCCAGCCAGCCATTTAAATCCACACATCTTAAAGTTGCCAAGTTTGAGAAATACTGCTTTGAAATAATAGGAAATCCCAGATGCAAGATATTAGCAGTGTTCCATCTGTTAGGTGACATTTTTGTCTGCATTATTATTATTGATATCCATCAAATGTAATGTAATCACACAAGTTATTAGAGTGATGAATTTTTATGGTATTTTCACTTGTCATTACCTAGAACAAAACATACCAGGTCTTACAATAATTGAAACGAAAAGAATATTTTTTTTTCATACAAAAAGAAGAAAAAAGAAAAATACAAAGCACAGAGATCTAAAGTGGATAGATTATGGATAAAAGTCATCTCTATGGAAAAATGGATAAAACACTTTTTTTTTTTTTTGCAATAGCTAAATATTTCAGCTACATCAGATAATGGATTTACAAAAAAAAACATCTTGTATTTTAAGGCATGGGAATTCCTAAGCTTAGTGTAGCTTGAATTCCTAAAGAACACTAATTAAATATATGATACTTTTTGTTTGTTTATATATGTATTTGTCCTCAATGAATAGAACGCTGAGGAAAATCATTCAGGTTTAGTCCGAGTTAATGAATAATCCTACTTGACAAGCGTCCATTTTATGATGCACCTAAAAATGGGAAGGGATCTGATTACATGATCATGGTCTCCATTTCACATTTTTCATTGTCTCAGAGAACATCCCTGTGGACAGAAAGCAGAATGGAAAATGTTTGCTTAATTTCGGGGTCACTGGATATAAAATGCCTATGAAAGATGATTTAAAGAATTAGGAACCATCAACATCAATATCCCGACTAGGTGGCTCAGTGGCTAAGACACTGAGCTTGTCGATCAGAAAGGTCGGCAGTTCGCCAGTTCGAATCCCTAATACAGGTCTCATGCGTGAGCAGGAGGTTGGACTAGATGACCTCCAAAGTCCCTTCCAACTCTTGTTATTGTTAAACTGTTAAACATCCAGTCTTAATTCCTGACCTGTAGCTATGCCTATCATATGAATTTATTCCGAATGGGCTACTATTGTGATCAAACTAAGCAATCTCAAGATATTGACCGAGAATTGTATTCCGTCAGGATTAAAGTTCTTCAAAATTATTCATTTCATCTTTGAAATTCAAGGAAGATAGATTGCAGAGTATATAGAAAGCATTTGATAGAAACAGAAACGGGTGCTTTTGATCTACAAAGAGGAAGATTGATTTGAAAAGGCTTAGACTTCACTTTCTACATCATACATGTTATTTACAGGTGGGCTTTTTGTTTTTTTGTTTTTGTAATTTATGTATATTTAGAGGAATTAGCACATGCTCATCTGGAAGAATTATTATTTGGGGAAGAAGTATTTCAAGCAGCCTGTGCTCACATTGGTTAAGCAAATAGCTTTTAGCTGTCTAAATAGTTTGTTTCAAATATATATCTATTGTGCAATAAAGCTTTCTCTCTGTGTGTCTCTGTCTCTCTGTGTGTGTGTGTCTCTCTCTCTCTTTCTCTCTGTCTCTGTCTGCCTGTCTGTCTGTCTATCTGTCTCTGTCTCTCTGTGTCTGTCTCTCTGTCTGTCTTTCTCTCTGTCTCTCTCTGTCTGTCTCTGTCTGTCTCTGTCTGTCTCTCCCTCTGTTTCTCTGTGTCTCTCTCTCTCTCGCTCACTTGTTCTTTCTCTCTGTCTCTGTCTCTGTCTCTCTGCCTGCCTGTCTGTCTCCCTCTGTCTGTCTGTCTGTCTCTGTGTGTCTCTGTCTCTGTCTCTTTCTCTGTCTCTGTCTCTCTCTCTGTCTCTGTATATCTATCTCTCTGTCTCTATCTCTATCTCTCTGTCTCTGTCTCTGTCTCTCTGTGTGTCTTTCTGTTTCTTTCTCGCTCTCGCTCTCTCTGTCTCTGTCTCTCTCTGCCTCTCTGCCTCTGTCTTATATAATCCTCTTATAATGCTAGGTCAGCAAACATAACATCTTGTTGCTTGTCTTCATATCATTTGGAACTATATCTCATTCCCTACCTTGTAGACATTTTGCATCTAGTTGGACATTAAAATAAAATATTCTCTCTTTGCATTCTATCACTTTCTATCACTTTTTTTTCCTCATTCTTGTTAGCCGGGCACCTCTAAATAAGTATCAGAATCCAGCAAGTTAAGAATCTGACAACGCTTCGTTGGCTGAACAGATGCAAAACAATAGAAATAGCTTTCAAGCTGTCTTAATTCCCCAGAAGAAGACAGACTTGAGAAGAACAGTGCGTTAACTAAGGCCATTGTGTAGAAAATTTTCCCCCTTGCATTTTGAATTTGCTTTCAAACTTTGCTCGTGAAGGCGAAGAGAATCTCGGGGAGATGGGTGGATTACAGAATGATGACTAGGTAGGCAAAGGGGGGTATGTAAATATTCTTTATTCCAGTATGCAATTATTTATTTGGTAAACTCTGGCACCCTTGGGCTTCTTATATTTGTTTGTTTATAAGTATGCCTTCTAAACCACTTCAATCTAAGCAATTTATGATTCTTGACAAGTGTAGCTTATCTTTTTATGTACACTGAGAGCATACGCACCAAAGACAAATTTCTTGTATGTCCAATCGCACTTGGCCAATAAAGAATTCTATTCTATTCTATTGAAAGCATATTTTAGAATCCACCATCAGGGCATAGCCCTATGAAAAATTACAACATACACATCATCCTCAATTTACAACCATTCGTTTAGTGACCAGATACAATGGTCATGTGAACAAAATTCGGATGCTTGGCAACTGGTTCCTATTTATTTATGACGGTTGCATTGTCTCAGGCTTACCTTTTGCCATCGTTCAACAAGCAAAGTCAACAGGAAAACCGGATTCACTTAACAATCGTGTTACTAGCTTAACCACTGCAGTGATTCACTTAACAAGTGTAACAAGAAAGGTCGTAAAATGGGACAAAACTCACTTAGCAAACAGAAATTTTTGGCTCAGTTGTGGACATAAGGCGAGGATTACCCGAATACTACATCACACGCTATCATACACACAGAACTCCTTTTCAAATTCAAACATTGATCTTTGCTTCACATTCCTTTCAGATTTCTCAAAGTCAAGTCCGAACAAGTGTTCAGTCTCTTTTAGCAGCCACAGGTTACTTAGGATGAAGTCTGTAGATGGCCTACCCTGCGAATGGAGGGAGAAAGAGGACATCCTCAAGGTTTTTCTGAATGGAAATTCCATAAAAAGGATCTGTATGGTGGAATGAGGGAATGGGTTGGGATGGTTCTTTAGTCCAGGGGTCTCCAACCTAGGCAACTTTAAGACTTGTGGACTTCAACTCCCAGAGTTCCTCCTTTGCTGGCTGAGGAACTTTGGGAGTTGAAGTCCACAAGTCTTAAAGAGCTTTGGTAGTACAGTGGTCTATGGCACCCTATTATTAAGACCAGCTGCCTGCAATTACTGCAGGTTCGAATCTCACCAGGCTCAAGGTTGACTCAGCCTTCCATCCTTTCTAAGGTAGGTGAAATGAGGACCCAGTTTGTGGGGGCAATAAGCTGACTTTGTATAAATATACAAAAGAATGAAGGCTATTGCTTAGCGCATTGTAAGCCGCCCTGAGTCTCCGGAGAAGGGCGGCATATAAATCAAATTAAAAAAAAAAAAAAAGTTGCCAAGGTTGGAGACCCCTGCTTTAGACCTAGTTAAAGATCTAAATGAATGTGAAATAATTCTAGGCATCCATGGTGGTTCAATGGCTAAAATGCTGAGCTTGTCAATCAAAAGGTCGGCAGTTCAGCAGTTCAAATCCCTAGTGCCGCATAACAGGGTGAGCTCCCGTTACTTGGCCCAGCTTCTGCCAACCTAGCAGTTTGAAAAATGCAAGTAGAAAAATAGGGACCACTTTGGTGGGAAGATAACAGCGTTCCGTGCACCTTTGACGTTGAGTCATGCCAGCCACATGACCATGGAGACGTCTTCGGACAGCACTAGCTCTTCGGCTTTGAAATGGAGATGAGCACCGCCCCCTAGAGTCATGAACGACTAGCACATATGTGCAAGGGGAACCTTTACCTTATGAGGACATAATTCTTTTTCTGTCTTTGAAAGAGATGTTTTGAAATCTGTATATGGGATACAATAGTATTCATGGATCAAAAAAAAATGTCAAGATGGCAGCCATGATGGAAACCTGCCCCCTTTTGGTGTACACAATTCCATGGTCACGAAGCGATAGGGCTTCAATCACCCATCAAAGGGGCCATCTTAACCCTAACCCCAACTGCACCTTCCAGATGCCCTAATAAGCCAGGGATCCAAAGAAAAGGATTTCCAGAATCCTTGCATTAACCACCATTCTTATAACCATTCATTTAGTGACCATTCAAAGTTACAATGGCGCTATGACCGTTTTTCCCGTTTACGACCATTGCAGCATCCCAACCATGGTTCAAATTTAGGCATTTGGCGACTGGCATTTACTTATGACAGTGTCACGATCCTGGGATCATGTGATCACCATTTGTGACCTTCCCAGCCAGCTTCCAACAAGCATGATTCACTTAACAGCTTCAGTGATTTGCTTAACAACTGGAATTGGCAAAAAAAAGGACATAAAATGGGGCATGATTAACAATTGCCTTGCTTAACAACAAAAATGTTGGGATCCATTGTGATTGTAAGTCAAGGACTACCTGTACAATGTCCCAAAGTTGCTTTTCAAAAGGCAATTGGACTTCTTAGTTGTTGTTGCTTTTAAACATTTCGCATCTCATCCAAGTTAAAGAACTGAAGAAGCTTCTTGGATGAGAAGCAAAACATTTTCAAGAAAAAAAAATCTAAGCAGTCCATTTACCTTTTGAAAAACACCTTTGGGACAACCATAACCTGGATGATTGAGAATCTCCGTAGATATTTACCTGTACAATGGTATTTCAGAGTTAGAAAAAATGGTGTCAGTTTTCCATGCAGTGGTGGGTTTCTCCTGGTTCGGCCCGGTTCGGCCGAGCCGGTAGCGGTGACAATATGATGTCACTGAACCGGTTCTGTTTGTTCAGGAGCTGGCCCCTCCCACCCCTCCCCCATGTTATTCTTACCTTTTATTTGGCCCCACCCCCAATCTATTCGCTGCCTCCCAAGTCCCAGCTGATCGGCTAGAAGGAAAAAAAACTGTTTAATCTCTTGCCACGGGGCTTCAAAGGGCCGCCCTAGAGCTGATCAGTGTTAAAAGGCAGTGTGTGGTAGACCAGTGCGCTCGGAAAACAAATGAGTAGACCGGTGCTTCCCAAAACAAATGAGTAGACCGGTGCCTCCAAAAACAAATGAGTAGACCAGTACAGCTCTGCAAGCAGTTAAAAGCCTGGTAGACCAGTACCTGTGCTAAATCCTAAAGAATTGTCACATGACCATCAAACCACGCCCACAAAATAAGCCACGCCCACAGAACCGGTAGTAAAAAAAATTAGAACCCACCCCTGCTTCCATGATTACTCGTAAAGCCCTGTGACCTTCCTCTCAATTTTGCTCCCCGTTTTGGCATCCTCTGAGGTGTGTCCGAGCAAAATTATTGACTTTCATTCCAAACGGTTTGTAAATCCCCCTCAGAAAATGAGGACTTGAGTCTCATCCTGCCCTGTCTTGAAATGTGCTGCAGTGTAAACTCTAGCACACACTCACACCAAAGGAAGTTGTGTATCCTGGGTCTAATGCAATTACAGAGAGTTCCATACCCACGCGTCAAATAGATATACTTCCTTTCCTTCTTCCTGTTTGTACCGAATAAAAGAAGTTTCAGTAGAGAAAAAGTTCAGCTTGCCAACATTTTGCTATGTATTTTCCTCCCTGTGCATAAAATGCAGTTTGCAATTGAAACCTGGCGGGGGTGCTATTTCACTTTAATAATATTTGTGCGTTTCTCTTGTTTAGGGCTTAGTTAAGTGTATTTCACCCTTCAGAGAAAAGAGAAAGGGGGAGAAATAAATCTAGGATATGTATGTTGGGGGGGGGAGGAGGGAGGGGGAGATGGGACAAATCAACTACCAGTCTACTCTCTCTATGGGGATGATACTGACATGCTGTCCCTTTTATACCGACATGTGGCATTCCTAACAGTTTTACAAAGAGATTCCAAATGGAAAATGAGCTTTTAAGCAGGGATAAAAATTTGATCCTCCCTCCCGCCTCCCATTTTATAGTTAAACAAAATGAGAAACGTGCTTTTTTGCATTGGCTGCACTTCAGCCTGGCCTGGGAACAGCAGGGGGAAAAAAATCTATCTGGCATGTTGTCCATTTTATTCATTTGCACACGCAGGAGCTCCCTGTTGTTACAACATAGTTTTTTTTTTTAGAGACTTAGTTGTCTATTTCTTTCTTTTTTTTAAAAAAAATAGTAATTTTATTAAACGTGACAATTGAAAAGATAAAAATTAGTACAAAATAAAAGAAGAAAAAAGAGAAAGTGCAGAGAAAAAGAAATTCAAAGGAAAAAAAAGAATATAATTAAGAAAAAGGAAAGGAATATATAAAGAAATGACTTCTGCCTTCACTACAAGTATAAACAATTTTAGTAATTTATCACCTTCTTTGAAATACAACAAATAATCCCTTCTTCTGATATCTTATCTCTTATCTATAAACTAATCTTTTAAAGCCACTTTGTTCAGTCCTTGGCAGCAAAAGTCCTTTAAGGGTTACCAGATGTAAGATAAAGGTTCCCCTCACACGTATGTGCTAGTCGTTCCCAACTCTAGGAGGCGGTGCTCATCTCCATTTCAAAGCCGAAGAGCCAGCACTGTCCAAAGACATCTTCGTGGTCATGTGGCCAGCATGACTAAATGCCAAAGGCTCATGGAACGCTGTTACCTTCCCACCAAAGTGGTCCATATTTTTCTACTTGCATTTATTTTAAACTGCTTTCAAACTGCTAGGTTGGCAGAAGCTGGGACAAGTAACGGGAGCTCACCCCATTACGCAGCACTGGGGATTCGAACTGCTTGTACCAGATGTACAACATACCTATTTTAACCTTGATCAAATAAACCAAATTTATATTTCTTCCTTTTATTTTCAACAATCTTGGTCTTTAGTCTCTTCAAATAATATCCTACAACTTCATGTATTTTAATTTTTTTTCTTTGTTCCTTCTTGCATAGGTTTTCAAAGCTATAACAAAAGTGTGTTTTGTAAATCCAACATAGGAAAATTTTCTAGAACATGCTCTTGATTTGTTATTTGTAAATCTCTCTTAATTATTATTTGTATGTCTAGTGTTGTATTTTTTTCCAAATCATTCTTGCAATCTATCAGTCTGTAGAGATTCTCAGTCATTCAGGTCATGGCTGTCCCAAAGGTGATTTTTCAGGAGGCAACTGGACTTTCTTGTTTTTTCTTTTATTTATTTCTTTTCTTTTCTTTTCTTTTCTTTTCTTTTCTTTTCTTTTCTTTTCTTTTCTTTTCTTTTCTTTTCTTTTCTTTTCTTTTCTTTTCTTTTCTTTTCTTTTCTTTTCTTTTCTTTTCTTTGTATACCGCCCTTCTCCAACAGGAATCTGGGCAGTGAACGGCCATGGTAAAACATAACATATAAAATTTAAAAGCAATTTAAAAAACATTAAATAATTTTGGCTATCCATTTAAAACAAACCGGATTAAAACCAATTACAAATTAAAACCAAAGGGATGGGATCAAGCCAGCCCGGCTAGGTGAAAAAGATGTGTTTTCAGGGCCCGACGAAAAGTCCGGAGGTCTGGTATCGTGCATATCTCTGGGGGTAGGTCGTTCCAGAGGGCAGGTCCACCACAGAGAGGGCCCTCCCCTTGGGGGTCGCCAGCTGACATTGTCTGGCCAACAGCACCCTGAGGAGTCCTTCTCTGTGGGAGTGTACTGGCCGGTGGGAGGCTATTGGCGGCAGAAGGCGGTCTCGTAAATAGGTGAATAGGCCAGTGGGAGGCTATTGGTGGTCTCATCCAAGAAGTGAAATGTCTTCAAAAGAAAAAACAAGAAAGTCCAGTTGCCTCCTGAAGAATCATCTTTGGGACTTGTAATCTATCATTTTAAAGTTCAAATAAATCTCAGTCTTGTCTTGTAACACTTGTTGATCTTCCATAACATACAGCATTTTAAACACAGTCTATATACAGAGGCAGGCACTCTTAAAATTAACTTCTGGATTCATTGTTCACAAATATCTTCCAATACAGCCATCGTTAAAATTTTTGCTTCCTTTTGTATTAGTAAGTAAAATATAAGTGTTCTTGTTTAATTATAATCTTTAGTTCCTTCTTGCTCCCTCTAGTGTCCAACCTTCAAAGTTCTATCCTATCAATGTTGTTTTAAAGAATTCTAACCAACAGTATTTTCCCATAGGACGTTGTGTTTTTTTTTGTTTTTTTTTTTTTTGTAATACTGAATTTCAAAATCTTATTTCAAATCCATCTGTATCTTAGTCTATTTGTAACTTTCTAATCAATATTCTAATCACTCTTACAGTATATATTAAATGTTAGTATAAGTACATACTGAGAAGTCATGTAAATACCATATTTTTTAGAGTATGAGACACACCTGAGTATAAGCCGCACCTTAGTTTTTTGGGAGGAAAATAAGAAAAAAGCTGATTGGCAGGTGGATCAGCCTCCCAGAATACCCCCAATCAGCTGTTCCCAGAGGTGAATTTTAGCAACAGGTTCCTTGGTTGTGAGCTCTGTGCCTTGCTTTTTCTTTGCTTTTTTTTCTGCCTCTGAAACTCTGTTTCAGAAAAAACTTTGTTTTCTGCCTCTGAAAGCCTCCAAAACAGCTTCAGAAAAAAAGCCTCTGAAGTTCTGTTTGGGGGGTTCTTTTCTGAAGTTCTGTTTGGGGGCTTCTTTTTTGGAAGCTTTGTTTCTGATGCTTTTTTCAGCCTCTGAAACCTCTGTTTGAGAAGCTGGGCAGGGCTACATTCGGAATATAAGACACACCCAGATTTTTACCCTCTTTTTGGGGGGAGAAAGATCTTATACTCCGAAAAATACGGTACTTGCAGCATGCGAACCATCATATGTACAACTGCAATTCAGATGAGCCGAGGTGGCGCAGTGGTTAGAGTGCAGTACTGCAGCTACTTCAGCTGACTGCTAGTTCAGCAGATGAGCGGATCAAATCTCACCGGCTCAAGGTTGACTCAGCCTTCCATCCTACTGAGGTGGATAAAATGAGGACCCAGATTGTTGAGGGCAATATGCTATTTAGTATACTGTCTTTCGTGTAAGTCGCCCAGAGTCCTCGGAGAATGGGCGGCATAGAAATATGAATAACTGCAATTCAGAGATCATTGGCAAAATAATAGCAACAATAATAACATCAACATATATATTCTATATTTCCTCTAGGAGGTCAAGGGTCTATGTAGAATGTTCTGTCATCTGTTTTCCCAACAATAATTTGGTGAGGTATATTGGGCTAAGTGAAAATGATACCATGAAATCAACCTTTAACTTATATGATCCAAATGGAAAATTGAATTTAATGTACCCACTTATAATCAAACAATTTAAACCCTACACTACACTGGATTTCATGTTATTTCTGTTTTAGAACTGACTCTCAAAGAGAAAAGAAATTCAAATCTCATTGCTAAAAGTTGAGGTTGGCAGTAATAAGGTTTTTGATTTGAAACTTTGGGGTTGATTTTGATTATAATTCAGTGCATTAAATTCAAATCGCCTAAAATCAGCTCAGCACTTTCATATGGGTATTAACTAATTAATTTGGGGTTCTGTCACACTGATCAAATCAAACTTCAAAACATATCAGTTTAGCTATTCAAACTGACAATTTTAATCATATCACATCAGTTATATGTCAGACAATAAATAGTTGTATTAATAGAAGAGAATTATTTGTGGCTCGGGGTTGATCTGTGGGGTCCTTGGTGCTCTCCAAGCTTGATTGCAGATGTTTCCTGCAGATATTTCATTAATCAACTAGGTAACATTATCTGTGCTGATGGTATTACCTAGTTGGGTAATGAAACACATTCAAAAAAACCACCAAGCTTAGAGAGCACCAAGGACCCTACTATAAATCGTTGTTTGTCATGTTAGCATTATTCTTCCTAATGACCTGAAGGGAATTATAGGTGAGGGTACATTTATTTGTTCTCTTTCCTTGATTACTGTTGATTACTCATGGAAAGACATAGTGTGCAGAGGTGGGTTTCACATAATTTTACTACCGGTTCGCCATGCACCGAAAATGTGAGCTTTGCTCATGCATGTGGCTTGCATGCCTATGCGTGGCTTAGAAAACATGGCTAAATAGGACGGCATAGTGCCTGGACGGGTGGGCGGGCCGCCACTACTGGTTTTCCCGAACCGGTCTGAGCCTGCTGACTACCACCACTGATTATGTGCCTGTTCTGTGATTTGTTATTCCTCTATGCAGAAACCTGTCTGCCCCTTTAAAACAAGATCCCAAAGGTTCAAGAGAACATGGAAGCATAAATCTCCTAAACCTCATCTCTGTTTCTTCAGGTCACTTCAACGTGAAGAATCAAGGTCAATGTCCACTGCATAGAAGGAGAATCGATATAAAATGTTTTATAGATGGCATATGCCTCCTGAGAAATGGGCAAAAATGTTTAAAGATAAATCAGCTAAATGTTGGAAATGTCACAAGTTACCAGGTTCATATCATCATATGTGGTGGACATGCCCTGAAGCAAAGAACTATTGGAATAAAATTAAATTATGGTTGCGGCAGGTATGCCTCCTTTTAGTACTCAAGAAAGAAAAACCCCAACTCCATTTTTATAGAGAAAGGTACTTTTATTGAGTATGAACTGAATGCAGCCAAGAAAAGCAAGGTCTGAGGCAATAGGCGCGAAAATCACATATAGAAAGCATCCCCAAAACCCTCCCCTCAAGGGTCCAGTCAGGATTATCCAATCCACATCCCCCCAAGGTGTCATGTGGGGTGCAGCTTCAGATAGCTCCATCCTTCTGGTATGCCAGGACGGTTGACCTTGAGTAGTTATCAACATGCCTCCCAGCTGCAGAGAAAGTGCTGAGGAAAACTTTCTCCAATTCACTCCCTGTTATGAGACATCTCCACCAACTCGCTTCCCCACTCCCAACTAACAAGACAGCTCCCCCCTCCCCCCTGTTACAATGGCAGCCGTAGCAAGCAAGCAATATAGAAGCGGACAGGTTGGAGGAAATGATACAACAACGTATGGGTTTAAAACCAGAGCGGTTCCTATTGGGTATTTTACCAGAGAAAATTAGCAAAGATAATATATATTTGATTATACATGTAATAACAGCTGCAAGGATTGTTTATGCACAAAATTGGAAAGGAGAGAATATATCGGAGGGAGAAGTAATTTTAAAAAAAAAATAGATTGTGCAGAAATGAATAGATTAACTATGAAGATAAAAGAAAGAGAAGATTCAGAATATTTTAAGATATGGAATCAATTCCACTATTGGTTAGAAAAAAGATATAAATAAGTTTTAATAGAGATAGATAAAAAACGTTACAACTAGAACATTATATTAGAGGGAAATTTTTGTAATTGATTTGGCGAGAAAGAAGATAGAAGAGATAATAGAAAAGAAGTAGTTTTGGGGGATAACACCGAGATGTCACATGGAAGAAATGAATGATGTACTAAATGTTTGTTTGTCTAAAAAAAATAAAAAACTTTTTTAAAAAAGTGAAGAATCAAGGTCATAAAGAGCCAGTCTGGTCTAGTGGTTAAGATACCAGGCTGGAAAGTAGGAGACGTTGAGTTCAAGTCCCACCTTAGTCTTGCAAACCAACTGGATGACCTTGGGTTAGTCACTTTCTCTCAGCCCAACCCATCTCATAGGTTTGTTATTATTGGGGGGGGGGGAATAGGAGCAGGAAGGTGTTTTGCATATGTTCACTACCTTGAGTTATTCGTAAAAATAATAAAGGTGGGAAAAAATAAAATATAAATCCATTTCTTTGTCAAACAGGATTCGGGTCAGGGAAGTGAGGTGGGCTTGGAGGAAGACCTTGCTAATCAGCTTCCTACATTCTTCTTTCTCAATGAAAATAGAATAGATAGAACAGAATAACAGAGTTAGAAGGGACCTTGGAGGTCTTCTAGTCCAACCCCCTGCTTAGGCAGGAAACCCTACATCACTTTCAGACAAATGGTTATCCAACCATTTGGAGCATTCACAACTTCTGGAGGCAAGTTGTTCCACTGATTAATTGTTCTAACTGTCAGGAAGTTTCTCCTTAGTTCTAAGTTGCTTCTTTCCTTGAGTAGTTTCCACCCCTTGCTTTTTGACCTGTCCTCAGGTGCTTTGGAGAACAGCTTAACTCCCTCTTCTTTGTGGCAGCCCCTGAGATATTGGACCATGTCTCCCCTAGTCCTTCTTTTCATTAAACTAGACATACCCAGTTCCTGCAACCATTCTTCATTTTTAGCCTCCAGTCCCCAATGTTCTACCTCTATTCTTCCCTCCAATCCCACAAGCTAATTTTGCAAGGGCAGATCACAAAACGAGATGAGAGAGCATTGAAAATCAGGAAGACGGGGTACCCTTTTTCCTCTGGAAGCCAGATTTGGCCTGGGACTTTAGTTCAGTACTGCTCTTGACTTTGTTTTAAGATGTAAGGCACAGTATTATATTTCAGATTAATTGATCTGAGGGCTATTTCACCATTTTCTAATCCGGCAGGTTGTACTGTTCATTATTCTATTCGGGTGAAACGGAAGCAATCCAATAACGCTCTGCAGGAAGAGATCTTAATAAATGATACCGTTTCTTTTACAAACATACAAGGTTTTTTTTTTTTCCAGTGTGAGACTTTTATTTTAAATTAAACATCACACTGGTGATGGGGCTGACCTTGTATTTTTATTTAATTTTATTTCTTGGGGGGGAAACAACCCAGGCAGATGAAAGGTATTGCTATGAATAATTGACAAACAAGTCTTTTGTGTTGAACAGCAATGCATGTAAACCTCAATGAAGCTATAAGAAGTGCTTTTGTAGAACAAGGGGAGACTCAAAGATATGAATAAATCCACCTTTCAAAGAACATGATGAGAAACAAGAAAATCACAGATGTACCTAGCTGTGTATTTTAGATTCATGCCCTAGTTAATAGGAAATTTAGAAGCCTCTGCTTTTATTGAAAAATACTACATATTGTAATTCATTTACTTGCCTTCATAGGTAGGTCAAAATAAAGCTGAGGTTAAAGTTAGTTTTTATTGACATAGGACATTTAAATAAATAACTCTCTCATTTTCCCTCTGAGCATGCTTATGGTTGGGAAACCTGTAGGGCAGTGATGGCAAACCTTCACGGGGGTGTGCATGGCCACACCCATAATGCAATACCCCCCCCTGCGCATACCACACCCTGCGCATGCGTGCGCAACCTTCCCGCGCTGCCCCAACCTCTGCGCATGCCCCCCCTTGTGCCCCATTTCGGGCCTAGCAGGCCTCCCTGAAGCCTCCGGAGGCCAGAAACGGCACATTTCCAGACTTCTAGTAGGCCCGTTTTTCACCCTCCCCAGGCTCCAGAGGCTTTCCTGGAGCCTGGGGAGGGTGAAAACAGCCTGTTTCTGGACTTCCAGTAGGCCCAGTAGGCCCATTTTTTGCCCTCCCCAGGCTGCAGAGGCTTTCCTGGAGCCTGGGGAGGGTGAAAATGGCCTCCGCTGGCCCTCTGGAGGCCGGAAATGGCCCATTTTTCACCCTCCCAGAGCCTCCATGCAAGCCCTCTACTTACCTGGCATCTAAAATGGGCCATGTAGAGACTCCTGGAAGGGGAGGGGCAGCGTGGGTGAGCCCAGCCAAAAATCAGCTGGCTGGCACGTGTGCATGCACGGTGGAAGTGACCTAGGGCAACGGCTCGCATGTCCGCAGAGATGGCTCCACATGCCACCTGTGGCATGCGTGGAATAGGTTCACCATCACATCTGTAAGGCATTTTCTTTTGTGTTCCTTGGCCAAAATCTTAGCTTCAGAATTTTCTATTGTTGGTTAGAATGCACCAATCTCATGTGCCAATGATAAGATGTCTCAGTGTTTTGGAAAATTCTATAATGCAAAGGAGATTTTCTGGTTTGCTGATTGCCTTATTCCAAAGTCATTGGAGAGGCATACTGGTGGTACGAAAGAGCTGACATCTGTTTCTGAAAGGGTAGACCATCAAGCAAAGATGATTTAAAACAACAAAAACAATACAATAATGACAATAATTTTTAAAGATTTGTTTGAAAAAATTGACCATGGCAAGAATTCAGCCTGTGCACATTAGCCATGGCACATCTGATTCTATCCTATTCAAAAGAATCTAGAGTTACTCGTACGTTTCACAGACATCCAGTTTAGATATATTGAAAGGCTCTGTGGGGAGGTGACTTTGAAATATGTTTGAAAACTTGAACTGACCCAGAACGTGGTTGTCAGATGCTGATGTTCTAGACCAGGGCTGTCAAACTTGCAGCCAGATGCGTCACAAGCTAGCCACACCCACACCCGGTTTTGAGAAGGGGAAAAAAGTTGTGATACGTCATGTGATGACACCGTAACGATGCGAGTTTGACACCCCTGTTCTAGACAGTTCAGAAAACATGGTTCTTGGTTTGTATCATCTACATCAGTTTCCAGTTGATTGACAATTAAAGAAAGTGTCAGGTTTTCAGTCTGTCTTCAAATAAATTGCATCGCAAACAAAGTCTTTTATAAAACAAACTTTCATTTTATTAAGCACAGCACTTTTTACATCGACTCGTTGCAGCCAGCACTGACGTGCTGCCCAAAAACCCCTCCTCTTCCTTCTCCCACTCCTCTGCATTCATTGGCCATCTTCCCAATCATTCATCCCTAACCTACTGTTCCAATTCAAGGAATTTCCCCCCACCCATCCATCTCCTAGGGGACATTATCTCCAGAGGAAATAAGTAGGTGAAAGGCAACCGTCCCGTTGCAGATGCCTGCATTCTCCTTCTATGTCAGCACTAGGATAAATGCATCTTGACGTGCTGACAGAAAGCTTTAAATCCTAAATTTACAAAGTTCAAATGGGATAAGGAAGGACAGAATGTAGAGAAAGGCAGTGAATTTTGTGTGGTCTAAGCCACGGGTGCTATTCAGCAGGTTCTGACAGGTTCTGGAGAACCGGTAGCGGAAATTTTGAGTAATTCAGAGAACCGGCAAATGCCACCTCTGGCTGGCCCCAGAGTGGGGTGGAATGGAGGTTTTGCAATATCCTTCTCCCAGGAGTGGGGAGAGAATGGGGATTTTGCAGTATCCTTCCCCTGGAGTGGGGTGGGAATGGAGATTTTGCAGTATCCTTCCCCTGCCACGCCCACCAAGCCACGCCCACAGAACCAGTAGTAAAAAAAAATTGAATTCCACCACTGATCTAAACTAGGAAAGCTTGAAACAATCAGTGGAAAAATCAGCTTCACAGCTTCTCTGTTGGCATTGAACTTCAGAAATCAAACTCCCTGGAGCACCTTAAGGTGAAGAATACTGTTCCAGAATGGGGGTTCTTTTTTGGGGAGGGAGGCATGCAAAAACACATCCCTTTAGGGATAAAATACATTTAAATTTAGATTATTAATTTAAGGTTAGTGAGTGAATCATGGACAGAGAATTAAATTAAAAAGTATACAAAACTGTAGATCACTCAAGAATTGGTCGCTAGCTACAGGTCAACTTTCCACGCTTCTTCGTGGCCAAGGAATTTATTTATTTATTTATTTATTTATTTATTTATTTATTTATTTATTTTTCATATTTGTATACCGCCCTACTCCCGAAGGACTCAGGGCGGTGAACAGCCATAATAAATACAAATAAATATAGAAGTTAAAAACTATTAAGAAACAGATTAAGTAATTTAGGCTCAAAGATTAAGAACATCCAAATTTATCTAAAGAGGTTTAAAACCCAATTTAAAAGCCAGTTTAAAAGCCAATTAAAAAGGGAGAGTTAGGCCAGACCAGCTTGTTGGAATAGAAATGTTTTCAGGGCACGGCGGAATATGCGTAAGTCTTGGATGTTTCGTAACTCCGGGGGAAGCCTGTTCCAGATGGTAGGTGCCCCCACAGAAAAGGCTCTCCCCCTGGGGGCCGTCAGTCGACATTGTTTGGCCGACGGCACCCTGAGGAGTCCCTCTCTATGGGAGCGAACTGGTCGGTGAGAGGCTATTGGTGGCAGGAGACGGTCTCGTAAGTACCCTGGTCCTGAGCCATGGAGCACTCTAAAGATAGTAACCAAACCTTGAAGCACACCCGGAAGATCACTGGGAGCCAGTGCAGCTCGCGCAGGAGGGGGGTTACATGAGAGCGCCACATTGCTCCCATTACCACCCGCGCGGCCGCATTCTGGACCAGTTGGAGCCTTCGGGTGCTTCTCAAGGGAAGCCCCATGTAGAGAGCATTACAATAATCCGGGCGTGAGGTGACAAGGGCATGAGTGACCGTGCATAACGAGTCCCGATCCAGAAAGGGATGCAACTGGCGAATCAGGCGAACCTGATAAAAAGTCCTCCTGGCTACGGCCGTCATATGCTCTTCAAAAGACAGCTGTGAGTCCAGGAGGATGCCCAAGTTGTGAACCCCATCTGTGGGGGCCAACGACTCGCCCCCAATAGTCAAAGATGGCGCCAACTGACTATATCGGGACGACGGAAACCACAGCCACTCGGTCTTGGATGGGTTGAGTCTGAGTTTGTTCCTCCCCATCCAAAGCCAAAGGCTTTAGAAGCTAATGAATCTGCCCACACTTTTCATTTCATTACCTAAATATTTCAATTTTAGCTTCACTTACTAATTTTGCTTCTCTCCACAGGAACATTTGCACTCAAAGGCAATATGCTCATAACAATAAAGCAGTCAGAAGTCATTAAAATCCAAACAAGTCATTTATTAGGGTAATGAGGAATAAAATGCATGTCAAATCAGAAATCAAATGTTATAAAACACTGATTGCAAATTCATCCTGATATTTCTAAGCTTATGAGAATGGCCCTTAGAAGCCTTGATGGTTTTACCAGAAGTAGAACGCTGATTACAAATCCAAGTTACTAATTTCATTCGTAGAGATTTTTTTCAAGTTGTCAGTTTTCAAGGTTTCTTTTGCACGTCTTTCCATCATGCTGAAGCTTTTTTGGCTGTTCACAATCTGAGAAGGCTGGGTGAAGAAATGTGTGTGTGTCTTCTTCCCTCGGGTTTTTATGGAAGTGTGAGAAGCTAAGGAGGCTGCAGTTGACAAGACAGAAAACTGAACCACAGGAAATAAGACATTCAAAGTTTTCAAACCTATCACCTAACTGGCACATAACTGAGCATGTGCAAGAATCCCACACTTCTCTTGACATCATTTCCAAATCTAGTGAAATGAGGGCTGTTAGGACAATCACAACAACAACAACAACAAACAACAACAACAACGAAAAATATTTATTCACGGAATGGTTTAGAAAAGTGTAAATGAGGTATTAAAAACGAAGGATAGAAATTATCCAATTAATATCCAACAACTTCTTCCTGAACACCACTAATTAAATGTTGTTTTCATATGTTACAACAAGTATTGAATGTAATGGGCTATAAAAGTAACCTTGAGGAACTAGACCCACAGTCAAGACAATGATCAGATAAGAGAGATTTGAGTCCCAGGCAGAAGTGTAATTTGAGAAAGTGTATCGGGCTTAACCATCCCTAGTTCCAAAGAAGATAAAAAAGGGAGGAGGCACATTCAGATTTGCAAGATTTTGTTGCTTTAACTTTACAATAAAAGTAGTATTAGCATTCATAATTTTGGTTTCCTAGTTTGCTCTGTCTCAAAGAGCTGATACTTCTACATCTATTCATAAACTTTTTTCTCTTCCCTTGAAACATTAGTTCATTTTTTACTCCAGTTCCATGTCAAGTTAAATTAAAAGTTGTTTCAGGCAGTAAACCTTCCCTCTAGTCAAGCTCAAATCCAGCCATATGGAAGAGCAGCAGTATGCAAGTCATTGCTGCCTTTGGAAAACTTTGATTGGGAAAGAAACTATAAATTGATAATGGCAACTACGTATAAGGAAAATTTGTATAAAATGTTCTATAGGTGGCACTTACCACCGGTAAGATTAGCAAAAATGTTTAAAAACATGTCTGCCAAATGTTGGAAATGTAATCAAACAAATGTCCAAAAGAAAAAAAAAATGGGATGGAAGTGTATACATGGTTAGAAAAAATGTTAAGGCAGCATATAGACTATAAGCCAGAATTGTTGTTGTTAGGCATAATATCAGAAAAATATGATAAAGGGAATGTATATTTAATATCACAGGTCTTGACAGCAGCAAGAATTGTATTTGCACAATACTGGAAAAACAAGGAAACACCTACAGAAAAAGAAATAATTAAAAAAATATTAGACTGTGCAGAAATGGATAGACTAACACTGAAGATAAAAGAAAAAGAAGACACAGAATATTTTCAAACTTGGGACTTGTTTCATCAATGGTTAGACAATAGAGGTAGAAACTAGTGTGTTTTCCCGAAAATAAGACCCTGTCTTATAATATTTTTGAACCCCCAAATAAGCACTTGGACTTATTTTTGAGATGGTCTTATTATTTTGGGGTGCATGGAGCAAGATGGGGCTCCTCTTGCCATCTTACCTGATTTCCAGCTCTGTCTCCCTAACCCTAACCAGAGGAAATGGCAGGAACCAGCTGCATGTGCAGTTAAATATTTTTGGGGAGTGCTTATTTTCAGGGAAGGGTTTATTTTTGGGAGAGGGTTTATTATCCGGGGAGGTCTTACTTTCGGGGAAACATAGTAGGAGCTTTATATTGTTATGTAAACAAACTGACTCAGACAGTACGCTGTTCATTAAGCACTTATTGTATGTTAAGAAAAAATATATAGATAAATTATAAAAAAGAAAAAAAGAAAACTTTTTGACTTCCCAATTTAACCGTGATATTTTCTGAATGGTCTCAAATTCAAGTACCATCAGATTCAATTCTGCTTAGCATTTTTTCAGCATCAGTCAAGGTTGAAGAGAATATTTTTTTCTGAAGAAAAATCAGCCCGACTTCTACAGAGAAGAAGCCTCATAATTGTTCCTGTAGGATGTCCACTGATCTGGTAGATGTATTTATTTGAATTTCCAATAGACATTTTTACTGGAATTTAAGAGGCTTTTAACAAAGTTTCACATCTGAGCAAAGCTAAAATTGTTAAGATAAAAATACAGGGCTTCTTAAGAATCAAGAATTGGCTAAATCGTACAAATTGTACAGACACAGTAAAACCCAAAATCCAGTGCCTTAACCAACAATCTCCCGTCTACTGAACAATGCAATCCCTGGGATTCAATCTCACCCTATCCCAATGCCTAGGGCCGTGATGATGAACCTATGGCACGCATGCCATAGGTGGCACCCGGAGCCATATCGGTGGGCACACGAGCATTGCCCTAGCTCTGCTCTGGCACGAATGTACGGCCCCTCTGGAGGCCACCCCCTTGGAGGCCTCCGGAGGGCCTCCAGGGGGGTGGGGAAGGCTGTTTTCGCCCTCCCCAGGCTCCAAGAAAGCCTCTGGAAACTGGGGAGGATGGAAAACAGGCCTATCAGGCCCACCATGCCATCACATGCCAAAAGTGTAAGGAGTGGGGAGGTGGCACTCGCATGCGTGGGGGGGGGCGCGCAGGGCACATTGAATTATGGGTATGGGCATGCAAGCATGTGCCCCCCCTGCACTCCCCCCACTTTTAGCACGCGATGGCCAAAAGGTTAGCCATCACTGGCCTAGGGGGAAAACCAGCCCCTCTTGCTTTTATGGAAGACTAAAGGGATCATGAACTTCCAGGTCCCAGTAGGAAGGAAGGTTCCATAGGGCAAGGACTGCTGTGGGAAAGGCACAATTCCTAGATCCTACTATGTGGCAGAATTTAAAGGAAAGGACATGGAGTGTGCCTGCCTTATCCATAATGTAATTTAATCTAAAGAAGTATAATGAAATGGACCTTGGCTTTTCTGAAAACATTTAATTTAGCATATGGCTGTAGCAAACAACAACAACAACAACAAAAAAAGCAAAGTGCATGATCATTTGAATTAAAAGTAAAACTAGGTCATGTTTTTATGGTGAACTGTATTATACTATAGTACATGTAGTTAAAATCCTCAAAGCAAAATTTATAAAATTGAAGAAGGTAAAGAACAGAGGCACCCTAAATATTTAAATGGAGGAAATTTTTGAAGAGGAGTTCTTAACATAAAAAAATATTGAAGTGAGAGTGATATAAAAGGTAATTCACAATGTAGAAAGTGGATCAGAAGAGATTTTCTCATGATTTTGTAATATTAGAACCTGAGGTCAGTCAATGATTTTATATATGTAGATAAATTTGGGATACATAATTTTATCATCTCAAGGTGGTTAGGTTGTAGTAGAGTTACCACAAGGTGGCAAGTGGTGGTATATTTATGGAGGAGGAGGAGGAGGAGGAGGAGGAGGAGGAGGAGGAGGAGGAGGAGGAGGAGGAGGAGGAAAGAAGAAATAATGTAGAAGAAGAGAAAAATTAATTGATGATTAAGGCGTGTCCATTTGTTACTCTTTAGTAATAGAAGCAATTCACTTTTGAGGCAATCTAGGGGTTCATGATAGTCAGTAATATTCTACCTGTGTCTAGCTTGTTGGCTTTTCATCAGCAAGGATGACAACAACAGAAACAAAATTTTGGACAAGATACCAATTTAATTTCATGCAGATGGATCTTATTATATTCTATTTCTTAGCAAGGAAAAGCTAGGAAATCCTTACATTAAATACCACTCAGGCATGTCTTTCATAAGTTTGCCTCTGCAAGTGAGCCGAAATCAGATTAATCAACACAATTGCTATGTTTACCTAACATGCTATGTCTAAAGAACCAAAATATGGCTTAAGTGTTTTCACATGATACACTAAGAAATGGAGGTGTTCCTCATATTGCACAAACTACAAATATCCAACTCCCTTTAGCCTAATATAATGAGCTGTGAGAATCTGGATATAGTATTTTGTCAGTCTGCCCTAATTTGCAAGATAGGGACAATACTAATTTTTCTAAGAATTGTCAATATATGTAAACTGCTTTGTATGTTCAGGATATGGTGCATATTAAAAATGAGCATGGTAGTAGTAATGATGCATCCTTAGAAAACAAATTAATAATTTACTGGAATAATGAATCCCTAAATTCAGCCATCATATTGTAAGGTATGAGTTCTGTTAGTCATGCCCTGGATGAAATATTCATGGATATAGGCCACAGTAGTTCCATGGTTTGTACCAAGTTTTCTCTAAGAACTCAATTTTTATAAAGTTTAGTTGAGCTTACCAACAACATTACTTGGAAATTTCCTCAAAAGCAAATAAGAAACTGCTCACTTGATGATACCAATCCGCAAAGCAAAAGAGACACAGTCATCTTGACTGCAAGACTCACCAAACCCATTTCTTTTCTAGCCAAGCATTGTAGACATTTTCTTTTTAGTATTCCAGTGGTTTTTAACATGGATTTCCATCATTTTTGGTGGTGTCTGATTTTGTTTTTAATTGATACTCGGTTTCTGGTTGTGTTAATATTACATTTATCAGTTTTTTTTAATAAATTGTTGTTGTTGTTGTTGTTAGTTGCGAAGTCATGTCCGACCCATTGCGACCCGATGGACAACGTTCCTCCAGGCCTTTTAAATATAATATAAAATATATAAATTTATAAAATTTATAAAATATATATTTTTAAATATAAAATATTAAAACAGATCAATCACCACATTAGTATCCATCTACTTGGATTTACAATCGGGTTTGGCAAAAAAAAAAAATCCACTGGCAAGAAGTATTCATTTGGATGAGATTATGGTCCTGTTACGATGCTTCGGTGCTTTGCTGGATGAGGTCCATCAGGCTGAATGACATATTTCTGGTTCCCTCTAAGCAAAGAGCAAATATCATTTTGTTCAAATGACATTAGGCCATTGCACATAAATTCTCCCTCCTTCTCTTGTCAAGTTTGCTCAGGTCACCAATCTCTCCCTCCCTTCCGCTGCACTGGGTGCCTTTGCACTCGGCACGATGAAGTTCAATTTAACTTATGAAAATCAACCTGTCTCTTTGGTTTCATTCATCATCATCAACAGAATTCATTCTGGAATCCAAACTTGTTTTCTTATTACTTTGTTATATTTGGAGGAGGGGAGAGGGATGATATATGGAGCAGAAAGCAGACAGTGGCAGGGATGTCCGGCCTAGTCGTTTCCTAGTAAACATCTGCTGGTACAGGGGGAACCCAGGGGAAAGTAGCAATAGCAGTGATGGCTTTCATAAAAGCTGTATGCGGAAGGGCGCCTGATCTCTTTATTTGGAATTTGAGATTACTTTCTTAAACAGGATTGTATCATCAAACAGCGACAATAGAGTATTAAGATTTAGCAGGGAAAGTAGTGCCTAGCACAATCAAGTCTGTAAGCGCAGACATTCTGAGGGTGGCTGAAAAGAAAATGATGAAGGTTCTTAACTGTTCATAAAATGGATGCCTAAAACCATCATAGTGTGACCGAATAATTCTGCTGTTACACTTCTTTGTAATGGCTGAAGTTTTACAGCTCAAATTTGCAGCAGAGAGGCAACGACAAGGAACATATGATGGTGTGAGTCCAGGGGTGGGCTTCAAAAATTTTAGCAAGGAGTTTTCTGCCTGGCTTCTGGGTGGGCGTGGCCTAGTCGGCCTTCTGCACCACTGTGGGGGGGCATTTTTGCCCTCCCCAGACTCCAGAGGCTTTTCTCGAGCCTCCGGGAGGATGAAAACAGCCTCTCCAGGTTCTGGAGGCCCTCTGGAGGCCACAAACAGGCCCGTTTCAGCCCTTCCCAAACTTCTGGTAGGCCCGTTTTTCACCCTCCCCGAGCCTCAATGCACGCCCTGCATTGCATCCAAAATGGGCCACATGGGGACTCCTGGAAGGGGCGAGGCGAGTGAGCAGGGGCAGCCAGGAATGGGATTTGGGGAGTCTCTGAACTGCACAGAATCTTAGCTAGAGGTTCTCCCGAATCCCTGCAAACCCCCAGCAGCCCACCCCTGTGTGAGTCTCTATGCAAAGTAGTTCCATCCTGACCCTCATAAAGTATGAGCATCTTCCACTGTTTCCATGCAAACCAAGGAAGAAATGTTCTGAGCTAAAAATGTCTCCAAGCCAGAGACCAGAAGGATAATTCATATGTTGTAATTAGAATAATTTTTTATCAATTAGGCACATTTGCATGAACAATTAGTTCATCTGCTGTCTTCTGGTGCCATTTCTCTGTTTAGATTCTGTGTTATTTTTATTCGTGAAGCTTCCTTGCACAGGCCTAAGGAGAAATGTTTGGACTTGAAAGTCAGGTTTTGGTTAATAGACAGTTCCAGTTTTCCCGTTTCCTTCTCTCCTTTTTTTTATCTGATTGTCACACACTTCCATTCTACCCTTGTTGCATTCCCACGTCTTTATGATGATTGTCATCTGAATTTCATAATGTGGGTACATCACATATGGAACCTTTAATCATATCATTCGCTCTTGCCATCAAACCCTCCCACCTCAATATGCAGTTGCCATTTTATTAAAAAAATATTTTTGTTTTTATATGCCACTCAGAATAAGTACAAGGCATCTCTTGACTATCTTCCCTGCCTATCTCACTGAGAAACAAACTGAGATTAAAAGATTCTAGTTACGTTCCTATGAGCCATGAAAGGAAAAGAAAAGCTGGATTTTTTTCCCCACATCATTGATTATTCAGGTGTTTTCTTTCAACCGCATTTCTTGAGTGGCCACCAAGAACAACTCAACACTGAAAAGATTGGTACTGTTGTCCATTTGTCCTCTGCTGTCTACAGATTATTGAAAAGCCAGCAAAAGGTCTGTTTTGCAATGGTAGCTCTTTCATATGTCCTAAGCAAGCTACAAAACCATCTTTATTCCATTTCATCAGCCCATTCTACCTGGTCAGGCGGGAAAGGTATGTGTCGAGTCCTGATCCAGGGCTTGCCATACCTGTGGGAGGGAGGTGATGAACGAGGCAGCAGCTCACCGGGATGCAATGAGCAAAGCAGCGGTGGGCCCACCATTGATGACGCCACCCGGCCGCAGCATTCCGAACCTGCGCCGCCTAGCAGGTCAGTCCCAGGGGATTCCTACAGTGCCACACAGCTGATCATTGATCAGCGGCCTCTGGCGGCCTCTGCAGGGCCTAGCACCACCCGCCAGACCATCCCGAATGACAAGGCCACACCGCACAGCTGCTCAATTGGCAGGTTCCAGTGGCCTACGCAGCAGCCATGCACCACCTGCTGGGCCTCCCAGGTGGCGCGGAGGGCTCTGCAACTGGATGGGCATCAGTAGCCAGACATACACTGCCTGATGCCAGATGGTGGCTATTGAAGGGTGTGAGCTGCCAGACGGACAGGGGGTGGGGCCCAAGGACTTTAAAGGGCGCTGGGTGGCGGACACTCCCAGCGTTGACTTTACAAGGAACTTTTTGCCTGCTTGTTGTGTTCTGAGGCTCCAGCCTGTTTATGGGAATTAAAGCAGAGTTTTGCCACATTTACATGCATGTCCTGGCTCTTTCTTCTATTCCCTACCAGGTCCGGCCTAGACAGGCTGAGAATATGTTGCAGACTCTGTCAGTTATAGAACTCTGACTGGTAGGTTCTAGGAAGAGAGCCTTCTCTGCTGTTGCCCCTCCCCTATGGAATATTCTTCCTCCAGAGGTGAGCCCATACTCTTCCTGGTCTTCCAAAAAGGGGTTAAAACATGGCTCTGTAGCCTTGTATCGGGAACTCAAAGAAACCTGCAGTGGTGGTGTTGGTTGGTGCCACGAGAGTCTTCCTTTTGCCTTTGTCAATTAATTCTTTTTAAAGCAGGGTTTAACTATTCTTGTCTCCTTAACAATTTTAATTTTTTTTAAAAAAAAAAACCTTTTAATTCTAAAATTTTAACTGCAACATTTTAATTTTTTTTTTTAAAGAAATTTTATTGATTTTCCAAAACAAAAAAGAAAATATACAATCAATCTCTGCTATCGGAGGTACAGTGTATTTACAGTAAAGTGAAACAAATAATGGTAAACATAAGGTTTCAGTCTTAACTATTCATGAACTATACAATATGACTATAATACATGTGCCAGGTCAAATTTCAAAAGTCATGTTTTCGTCTTATTTTTAAGCCAATGGTACCAAATACCCCATACATCGTAATATCTTGAGTTTTCCTCATTTTTTAGCTCGCTTGTCAGTTTCGCCATTTCTGCGCACTCTAAGATCTTATTTATTAGAGTATCTTCTGAGGGTAAAAGTTTGTTTTTCCACCATTTTGCGAAGGCTAATCTAGCCGCAGTTATAATCTGAATTATCAATTGGGTTTTGTTGTTGTTTAAGGCCTCTTCAGTTATGCCTAGGAGGAAGAGTTCCGGGAGTAGGGCTACCTCCTGTCCTGTTATTTCACAGAGCCAGTGTTGAATTTTGGACCAATACTTTCTAGACTCAGGGCAAGTCCACCATAGATGATAGAAGGTGCCAACCGATTTTCCACATTTCCAACATGTGGGAGAGAGATTTGGAAACATCTTAGCTAGCTTCGCTGGGGCTAAATACCATCTATGAAGCAATTTGTAATGGTTTTCCCTAAACGTTGTCGATTTAGTTATTTTATAATTTCTATTCCAAGCTATCTCCCAATCGTTGAAATTTAATCTATATCCTAAGTTTTTTTCCCAGATGTTTAATTGTCTTTTTGCTATAGACTCTGCCTTATCTTCATCTAGTAAAAAGTGATAAATTTTTGTTAACATTTTTTTTTCTGGTCCCCAAATTATTTTGTCAAAATTTCCATGTTTCGCTGCTATTCCAAATTTGTCTCTGTCTTTTTGAAATCTTGAATTGATCCAAATATAATTCCACCAGTCCAAACTAAAGCCCTGCTCTCTCAATAGCTCCAGGGATTTTAGTTTCCCTTCTTCATCGAGGATGTCTTTATATGTACCCCATTTTTGATCATCTCTCCTAATTGGAGCCGCCAGTGCTTCTATAATAGAGAGCCAAATGGGTACCTTAGTATAGATCTTCTGTCTAATTTCGGTCCATGTACAGATGAGGGTCTCCCTGATTTTGTGCTTATGAAAATAGGATTTTTTCTTATTCTTTATATCCCAGAGATGAGAGTGCCATCCTTCTAGGAGGTCATGGCCTTCCAAAGTCAGGGTTCTCCTATCCTGTAACTTGATCCACTCCTTGATCCAAATTAATTTTGCAGCCTTTTGATATAGTTCCCAGTCAGGGAGCCCAAAGCCTCCCAGATTCCTTTTCCCTTGGAGTATCTTAAAAGAAATCCTCGATTTCTTACCCTCCCACAAAAAGTTCCTGATGTGTTTGTTCAGGTCCAAAAAGAATTTCTTGTCTAGTGTTAGCGGGATATTTTGGAATAGAAACAGAATTTTTGGTAGGATGTTCATTTTGATCGCTGCAATTTTACCGATCAGAGACAATTTGAGCTTTTTCCACCTTTCAAGGTCTTGGTATGTTTTCGGTAAAAAGGGAGTGTAATTATCCTCTTTTAATGAGGAAAATCTCGCGGTAATCCATATTCCCAGATACTTTATTTTCCTAACTATCTGGAGGCCTAATGATTTTTCCAATTCTTCCTTTTGTAAATCTGTCATGTTTTCCACTATAATTTTGGTTTTATTCTTATTGAGTTTTAGGCCCGCCACCTCTCCATACTCCTGGATTTCCTGCATTAACTTTACACCAGATTCTAGTGGGTCTTCCATTATGAGGGCTACGTCATCCGCGAAAGCTTGGGTTTTGAAGGTTTCATTCCTAATCTTTAATCCCTTAATCTCTTTGTTGGTTCTTATCTTTCTAAGTAGCACCTCTAGCGCCAGGATATATAGTAAGGGAGATAAAGGACATCCCTGTCTCACTCCTTTTTGGATCTGGAACAACTGGGTTCTATCTCCATTCACTAGAATGTTTGCCCTCTGGTTTTTATATATGTTCTCAATCATCTTCCTAAAGTTGGTGCCAAATCCCATTAGATCAATTTGATTTATCATAAAGGTCCAATTCAAATTGTCGAATGCCTTTTGGGCATCGACAAACATTAAGGCCAGCTGTTTTTCAGGATGTTGTTCGTAATATTCAAAGGTGTTTAGAACTGTCCTCAAATTGTCCCTGATCTGTCTCCCTGGGAGAAAGCCATTTTGGTCTTTATGAATCCAGCGATTTAATATTTTTTTGAACCTCTCCGCAATTATATTCATGAAAAGTTTATAATCTGCATTCAACAATGAGATTGGTCTATAGTTGGGTATCTGTTTCGGGTTGGCACCTTCTTTCAGTATAAGCGTCAAATACGCTTCCCTCCACGAATCTGGGATTGTGATACCCGCCAGGGCCTCGTTTAATATTTCTAGCAGCTCTAATTTTAGGGTGTCATCAAATTTTTGATATAATTCCCCGGGGAGACCATCTGGGCCTGGAGTTTTATTCTTCTTTATTTTGGAAAGGGCCGTTTTTAATTCCTCTATGGTAATTTTTCCATTTAACAATTCCTTTTCTTCTTCAGAAATTAGCGGTAGTTTAGCTTCACACAAATACTGTTCTACCTTGCTTGACGCTATTCCTTCATTTTTGTATAAATCTTCATAAAATTTTCTTATACTCTCTAATTTATCCTCTTCCTTCGTCAGCAAGTTGCCCTTAGAGTCTTCTAATACTAGTATTTGGTTTTTTTCCTTCTCTTTTTTTAGTTTATATGCCAGCCATCTCCCCGATTTGTTAGCGTTCTCGAAGCAATAGTGTTTGGATCTTTTTATTTTCTGCGCCAATTCCTCCTGGTCCAATAGGTTCAATCTATGTCTCGTCATCGACCACTGTTGTTTGGACACCTCATCTCCTGGGCATTGCTGGAGTTTATCTTCGGCTTGCAATAGCTTATTGGTAAGCTCTTCTGTGATCTTTCTTTTTTCCTTGTTTTTGAAGGCAGTATATGATATGGCTACCCCTCTCACGTAGGCCTTCATAGCGTCCCACACAATTTCTTTAGCTGTCTCTCGATTTCCATTTTCTATGAAAAAGCGTTTGACTTCTTCGTTCAATTTCCTAATAAACTCTTCTTCGTATAACAACTTAGTCCTTAAACTCCATCTCTGTTGTGTTTTCTTTAAATTGTGGTGCCAGCTGATCTCGAGGAATTTATGGTCTGCCCAAGCGTTTGTGCACATGTTAACATTTTTAATTTCAAGGCCCAGTTTTCTGGTAGTCCAAACCATATCTATTCTGGACCAGGAGTTATGTGGCGTTGAATAGAAAGTGAATTGTCTGTCGTGGGGGTGTAAAGTGCGCCACAAATCGATTAGGTTAATCTCATCCACTAAATCAAAAAAAGTCTTTGGTAGGGGAGATCTTTTGTTCTTTTTAGTTATATCAGATTTATAATCATATTTAGGGTCTATAATTCCATTGAAATCCCCAACCATACAAATTTCATTGTTTGCCCATTTTGCTAGCTGTTCATGTAATTTCCGATAGAATTTCCCTTGTTTTTTATTCGGGGCGTAAACCCCCACCACTAACACCTTAGAATTGCCTCTCGTTATCTCTACTATCAGTATTCTCCCTTTTTCATCTTTATATTTACATTCTGCCTCTATTCCTTTCTTAACATAGATAGCCACCCCCCTTTTTCTTTTCTCCGCTAATGAGAAGAATACTTTACCAAATTTGGTATAATTTAAGTAGTTGGCTTCATCCTTTTTTATATGGACCTCTTGGATACAAATTATATCAGGCTTCTGTTTCGTCAGATTCGACAGTATTATCCTCCTTTTTTTATAATCATTTAGACCGTTCGCATTGAGCGATAGGATCTTAGTATCGTTCATTGCTGTAACTGTCCTCTAGTAACTGGTTTTTATTTGCCTTTTAGTGTTACTGCTCTCACTGGTCTAGATTTTTTCCCTCTTTCTTCTGTGTCTTCCTTTTTCTTCTCCTCTTCTATGTCTTCTCTAGTGATTTGTTCTTGCGATGTCTCTTCTTCCGTGTTTTGTAATTCGTTTTCCTCCTTACTGGTTTGTTCCTCTTCACCTCCCCTTAGTTGTTCTAGGAAATCTTGGGCTTCGCTTACACAGTCGATTCTGATTTTCCTCCCTTGCCACGATATTAGCAATCCTTCTGGGAGGAGCCACCTAAATGTTATGCTTCTCCTGTTTAATTGGTTTGTCAAAAACCTATAGTTTTTCCTCCTCTCCCTCACTCTCCTTGGAATTTGTTTTAAGATGTTCACTTCTTTTCCCCCATGCATGATTTTTTCCTCCCTAGCTATGTTATACAGAATGTCTCTCACTTTTTTCCTAGCGAAGCGGATATGGACTTCTCTAGGGAGCCTGTTCCTTCTCACATAGTTGGTTTGAACTCTGTAGACCTCGTCGATCTCTCGGATTATATCTTGTTTGTCCTGTTGGAGTGTCTCTGCAATCAACTCAGCCATCCTATCTCCTAGGTCCTCTTCTTTGTCTTCCGCTATGTTCTGGAAACGCAAATAAAATGAGGCCTTGTCCATCTCGAGTTGAATTAGAGCGTCTTCTGTATCTTTGTTCTGCGCCCACAGGGTTTGATCGACCATGTCCAGTTTCTTCTCGTTTTTTTCTATTCTTTGTTCCGCTTTTTGGATTCTGTTCTCGTTGCTGGCAATCGAAGTTTGGATCTCGTTCATTTTAGCATCCAGTCCATGTATATCGAGTTTCAGTTCGGAGTGGCTGTTTAAAAGCTTTTCTTGCATCGCAAGCATTGTTTCTTGTATTGTTAGTAGCGACGCTTGTAATGTTTGCAACGTTGGAGTTGCTGGAGGTTTGTCAGTTTTCTGTGAACCTTCTACTACTTTCTGGATAGCTGGCGATGACATTGCGATCGTGGGAATGGATGGCCCTTTTTTGTTGGTTTTTGCAATTGTGGATGTCAAACTTGCCATTTCTTTCAGGAGTGCTTTTTGGTCTCTAATTATATTCTCAATCTTACACCATATAATCATCCAATGTGACTTGCCACCTTATATTCGAAGAGACTATCTTAAATCCCTTCCTCCTTAATTAAATCCCACTAATTTCTTAATATGATTCAGCTAGAGCTTAGATTATAGATTAGTATGATATAAAAATTCTAGGCAGTAAGTCCAGATGAGGTTCTTATAGAAATAAATAGAATCTTAATATAATTATTAGTTATAAATGTGTTAATACGTTAATAGATTAGACAGTTGAAGGATTAAATTAATCAAAAAATTAATTAAACAGTAATCAATAAATTAATAACTTGATAAATTCTCTTAATAGTTTCTAAGTATCTAAATTGAAGTCTTACTATAGTATACGGTATTATTATCAAATAAATAAATATATAAAAGGCTATTACCAACCAGAATAAATATTTAAGGTTTGAGCTATTTGATATTTGAGATTAAATAAATTCAAAAAGTGGAATAAATATATCTAGATAAATATATGTATACTGTATCAATTCAATTAATGCAAATCTAAAACCTTATATAAAACTATATCCAATCACTATTTAATAAGATCAATACTTAAATACTCAAATTTATATATTCAAAATTTCTAAACCTAAAGCAAATCTAGTTAAAGGTAAAGTATATATGTATAAATAGATATTTTTCTTATATCTTATCGAAGGCAAAGTCAAAGTTCTGAGTATTGAAATTTCAACTACTCGAGGGATCAGGGGAGAGAAAAGAAATAGAAGAATATCTATGAAGGATATGGTAAACTCCCAGCGTTAAGTCTTCGCTTCTTAGCTCTGCTAAGATCCGGCGCTTCTCGGTGGTAAGGCTCACCGCTAGAGCGTCTCTTTGTCAATTCTCTGCTGCTTCAATCTTGTAGCTCAATGGCTGCACTTCCTGTTTCCCCAGAGCTCTCTAAAGCTTTCAAAAGCAGATCACAAATTTCTCCTTCTTCTTTTTCACTTCGATCGTAAAAAACAACCCAACCGCCCCGATTGACTTTTTAAAATCTTTTCCCTTCTCACCACGCCATCTGGAGCTCTTTATAAAGGTCTTTATTTTCCCTCCGTGGATCTCAACCGCTCGTCAGGTTGTCGGGTCTTCGTAGATGTATTCTCCTTACACCCTCGCCGTCGCCGCCTGATTTCAGGTTGAACACTCCTCTCCCGACTCCGCTGACCTCCTCTTTCAGCGCAAAATCGCTCCAAGGTAAGAAATGAGGCTTTAGATCAAACACCGCGCCTCCGATCTCCTTTTAAGCTTCCCGTCTCTTGCCGGCTATTACAGCTTCAGGCCCGCCATTAGCGGCCGGCTCACCGCGTTGGATTGACAGAGCTGCCGGGTTCAGCGAGAAGTGGTCGCACCCCACTTTCCCACTTGCCTGGCTTCCCCTCTTGTCCGCGGGACTCTCCAGGTCCTACGCCCCTTAAGGGATCCCCAAAACGCGATGAAAAGAGGTGTGGAGGAGCAGCGAGCACTCACTCCACACCCTGTCGCTGCAAGTCACCAGCCGGAAGTCCATTTTAATTTTTATATACTTTTTTCTACTGTGATGTTTTATTGTACACCACCCAGAGTCCCTCTTTGAGGGAGATGGGCAGTTCAGAAATGTGAAAAATAGCAAACAAATAAATAAAAAGTATCATGCAACCGCTGAAGGACCAACTGATATGACTCACTTTTCATTTTAAAGCAGAGGTCCACAAACCCTGGGCCACAGACCAGTAGTGGCCTGTTAGGAACCAGGCCACACAGCTGGACGTGAGCGATGGGTCAAGCAAGTAAAGCCGAAACCATCCTACCCCGTCCATGGAAAAATTATCTTCCACAAAACTGGTGCCTAGTGTCAAAAGAGTTGGGACTGCTGTTCTAAAGGTTTATATGTTATATATATGTTATAGGTTTATATGTTTTTTGTGTGTGTGTGTGTGTGTGTGTGTGTGTGTGTGTGTGTGTGTGTATGCAGTTGAATTAACCTTCTGAGCCACAAGTTCTCCTCCCTTCATCAGCTTGAGCCAGGGGAAAGATTAAGTGCCTAACATGCAGGAAGCCCAAGTTCGAATCCGATTAAGGGTATGGCTAGTTGATGAAAGCTAAAAAGCTTGAAATAGATCTATACAAGTCTCCCTTTATTTCTTTATCAGCAAAATATAAATTTGGTATAAAATGGTTTGTCATGAATGCGACTGCTTGAGGGCTCCTGGATTGGACCTGAAAGGCAAAAGAGAGTAGAATGCCCCCTCCCACATGTTGGGGTAGACCAGGTGTCTCGATAGAAAAACACTTAATATATATATTCCAGGTGGTTCCACCAAACAAAGCTGATGTATTTGATTAGTCCCTGTCTCTCTGTTTTCTGTCTCTCTCTGTCTGTCTGTCTCTCTCTCTCTCTCTGTCTCTGTCTCTCTGTCTTTGTCTCTCTCTCTGTGTGTTTTTGTCTCTCTCTGTGTGTGTGTGTGTGTGTGTGTGTCTCTCTCTCTCTCTGTCTCTCTGTGTCTCTCCATCTCTCTCTCTGTCTCTGTCTCTCTCTCTCTCTCTGTCTCTCTCTCTGTCTCTCTCTCTCTCTCTGTGTATCTCTCTGGGTGGTGCATGCATGCGTGTGTGAGTATAGCGGATTCACACACAGAGACACACAAATATTTGATGAAGAAGAAGGGGTAGGGAACAGGAGATCCAAGGAAGAATTAAGATGACCCAAATGCAAAAGAAAAAGTCTCTTCTTTTCACATGCAAGCCTTTTGCATAGCAATATGTCCTTTTGGGTGCCATATGCCACATTTGACAAGTTGAGGTTATCCCTCTAGAGAAACTTGCTTATGTTGAAGCATATGTTTCCTCATGATACTCTACAAATGAGATCATTC
Source organism: Arizona elegans (assembly GCA_022577455.1). Classification (NCBI taxonomy): domain Eukaryota; kingdom Metazoa; phylum Chordata; class Lepidosauria; order Squamata; family Colubridae; genus Arizona; species Arizona elegans. The sequence continues at coordinate 78,925,313 of JAKOOJ010000007.1, forward strand.
AGCAATCCTGAAACCATTTTTATTAAATAAATATAAAAGGAATATAATGCAAGTTTCGCAAATGCTTCATTAACATTTGTCTGTCTTGGGTACAGCTTCAGATAATTGCTTAGCTTCACTTAGGTGGGAGCAGATAATCAGTTTTAATTTAATGTGCAATTACTGTTGCTGTAACTTTGCTTCCATACAAATGAAGTTAGCTTGTATAAGTCTGGGCTGACTGGAATCATTCCGTCTCCTTTCCTTATTTGGAAAGGTTTAAAATTGTGCATCTCTACATTTGCTTCCCAATCTTTTTAAAATGGCCACGGCAAAGTCCCATGGAAGAGGCTTCTTCTGCTCTGTTGCTCCAAGCAGAGTTCTTCTAAAAGAGACCTCCGTTCCTCTAACCGCAATAAAATACCTTATGCCACCAGACTCCAAATTTTGGGCTTAGACAACTTAAAACTACACCGACTTCAGTCTGACCTAAGCATAGTACATAAAATTATCTGCCACAATGTCCTTCCTGTCAATGACTACTTCAGCTTCAACCACAATAATACATGAGCAAATAATAGATACAAACTCAAAGTAAACCGTTCCAAACTCAATTGCAAAAAATATGACTTCAATAACAGAGTGGTCAATGCCTGGAATGCACTACTTGACTCTGTGGTTTCTTCCCCAAACCCCCAAAACTTTAACCTTAAAACTGTCTACTGTTGACCTCACCCCATTCCTAAGAGGTCTGTCAGGGGCGTGCATAAGTGCACCAGCGTGCCTACCATCCCTGTCCTAATATTCCTTTTTTACTTACACTTTTCAGGTATTCAAATTATGTTTATACTTTTACCTGTTATCTTATATATGCTTGACAAATAAACTTATGATTATGATATGATTATGAAATTCAAGACGTGCCGAGAAACAGAATTTGTTTTCAGACATTAAAAGTATTAACATGCATTCATTGTTCCTAGCCCAGTCATTGTCTTACCCCATTGAAAAATTGAAGGTTGAAACATGATAGCTTCACTTTAAGATGCCACAAGTAACAAACAAACAAACAATCTCTTTCTAATCCTATATAAAAAAAGGAAGTCTTTTATTTCATATTGTTTGCATTTTTCTGATCTCCTTCGGATTGACCTTAACAAAGTCTTGGACACATCCATGTGGCTTTCCTGGCAGCTAAGGCAAATGAGTTGACCTTGACTTTTTCCAGGATGCATTTCAACTTCAAGTCATGGAAATCTATGGAGATTCCTTCATCCACATATTAATTAGGTCTGTCATAGTTTAGCTCCTCAGATTAAACAAGTTCAACCAAGTGCTGCCATCTGCTAAGGGTCTGTATTTATTTGATATTATCTCTCCCACCCCCCTCATCCCTACGAGACCATCTTTTGCCACCAATAGCCTCCCACCGACCAGTTCGTTCTCACAGGGAGGGACTACTCAGGGTACCGTCGGTCAAATTATGTCGACTGCGACTCCCAGGGGGAGGGCCTTCTCTGTGAGGGCTCCAACCCTTTGGAATGAACTGCCCCGGGAGATACGGAATATCCCTGATCTCCGTGCTTTCCGCCGTGCCCTCAAGACCCTGATGTTCCAACAGGCGGGGCTAAACATATGAACACGTGAATGATTTTTTAAATGTGATCTAATTCTGGATTTTATTTAATTGACCAAACTAAGTAATAATTTTAATTAGCAATTTTATGATGTTTGTGTGTCTATATTTTTCTTGACTGTACACCGCCTTGAGTCCTATGGGAGAAAAGCGGTATAGAAATATAATAAATAATAAATTAATTAATTAATTAATTAATTCTCTCCCACTTCCCCCTCTCTCCCCTCTCTCCCTCTCTCCCTCTTCCTTTATCTCTCCTCTCCTCTTTCCTGCTCTTTCTTTCTTCCTCTTTTATCTCTCCTCCCCTCTTTCCTGCTTTCTTTCTTCCTCTTTTATCTCTCCACCCCTCTTTCCTGCTCTTCCTTCCTTCCTCTTTTATCTCTCCTCCCCTTTTTCCTTATTCCTCTTCTCTCATTTCCTTTCTCCCTCTCTATTCCTCTCTTTATCTCTCTTTCCCTCTCCCTCTCCATCTGTCTCCCATTTCTGCCATCTTCTCCACCCCCGTCCCCTCTCTTTCCCTCTCTCATCCTCTTTCCCTCTCTCTCTGCCCCTCTTCTGTTTCCCTCTCTTTCTTTCTCTCTTCCTTTCTAAAGAAGATAAAAAGGTACCAAGCCAACCTTCTCCTTGAAAGACCAAAAGCCCAGAAATAAAGAAATGTAATGAAGGAGTCCCTGCAAATGAGAACCTGGACTAACTGCAAAATCTATGGAGCAGGAAATAAACTACTTAACCCTTGAACATGGATGACATGAGATCATGGAGGTCTTCAACTGCTTTAAAACTAATGCAAAATCTTCAAGGGGCTATGTCCTAAAATATTCTATGCCAGTGTTTCCCAACTTCTAGATATGTGGGCTTCCTACAAATGGCCATACTGGCTCAGGAATTCTGAAAGTTATCAACTATGTATCTAGAAGATTCCAGATTGGAAAAATGTTGTTATGCATGTTATTAGCAGACTGTTACTGACTGATGGTGTTAAAGGTGATGATGGACAAGATGAGTAGATCTTTCACAGGCTCTTCCTGAGTATAACGTTGCTTTTAATGCTTTGGCAGTTTAAAAAAAAAAGACAATTACTCTACAGATTGCTTTCTGAGCTCATTATACAATTTACATAAATGAATTCATAGCAAGATATAAATTGCTTTCATTAAGAAATTAATTACCTTCTCTAAAAGTACACATATGTTGCGAAATGCAAGACAAATGGATGCTTCTGTGGAAAAAAAATCAAACATTTGAGATGACAGATCTGGCTGATGGAAATACAAATGACCACCAGAAGGCAACAAATGTTAGCATAGTAATTCAGATTTGGGAGATCCGGTAGTCCTAAAATCATAGAAAGGAGCTTGGAGGTCTTCTAGTTCAACCCCCTGTCCCGGGGTTTAAATCTACTTATCTTCCCTATCGGTTCAGAAGTGCATGTGCCGCCCATGTGCGTGGACCCTCTGCGCATGCACAAACCCTTCTGCGCATGTGCAGAGGGTAAAAACCAGGTTACTTCCTGGTTAAAATCAGGAAGTAACAATGACTGGGCCGGTGGGCGGAGCCTCGCGCTGCCATTGCTACCGGTTCTCCGAACCGCCCACTGCCATTGCTACCGTTCAGCCGAACCGGTCCGAACCAGTAGCATTTCACCCCTGCCCCTGCCCAAGGCAGGAGCCATTATATCATCAGGAAAACCTCCAGTGATGGAGCGCTCACAAGTCCAGGAGGCAAGCAGTTCCATTACTTAATGATTATCATTCTTATTGTAAGGAAATTCCTTATCTCCAGGTTGAATCTCCCTTTGTCTAGCTTTGTCATTACTTCTTTTCCTTCTGTCAGGAGTTATGGAGAATACATCAGCACCCTCCACACTCTGACAGCCCTTCAGGTATGGGAAGACTGCTATCGTGTCTCCCTTGAGTCTTTTTTTCATGAGGTTAAATACACCTAATTTTCTTAGCCCTTCAACATATGATTTAGCTCCATATCCTTTATTATCCTTGTGGTTCTTCTCTGCAGTCTTTCTAGGGACTCAACATTTTATTTTTTAATGTTGGTGACCAGAACTGGATGCAGTATTCCAAGTGTGGCCTTACCAAGGCATTATAAAGTGGTATTAACACTTCCTGTGATCTTGATGCTATCCCTCTGTTGATATAGCCTAGAACTATGTTGGCTATTTTGGCAGTTGCAGCACACTGCTAGCTCATATTGAAGCAATAATCTACCAGGACACCTAGACCTTTCTCACAGTTACTACTGTTGAGCTAAGTACCTCCTATTCTATACCTATGCAGTTGGTTTTTCCTCCCTAAATGCAGGACCTTACTTTTTTCACCACTGAACCAGAGGTGAAATCCAGCAGGTTCTGACAGGTTCTGGAGAACTGGTAGTGGAAATTTTGAGTAATTCGGAGAACCGGTAGTAGAAAGTTTGAGTAGTTCAGAGAACAGGCAAATACCACCTCTGGCTGGCCCCAGAGTTGGATGGGAATGGAGATTTTGCAGTATTCTTCCCCTGCCACACCCACCAAGCCACGCCCACAGAACTGGTAGTAAAAAAAAATGTGAATTTAACCATTGCACTGAACTGCATCTTTAACAGATTATCAGAGTTGGAAGGGACCTTGTAGGTCATCTAGTCCAATCTCCTGCCCAAGCAGGAGACCCTATACCATTTCTGACAAATGGCAGTCCAGTCTCTTCTTGAAAGCTTCCAGTGATGAAGCTTCCACAACTTCCGAAGGCAACTTCTGTTCCATGGGTTGATTGCTCTCACTGTCAAAAAAATTTCTCCTTATTTCCAGGTTGAATCTCTCCTCGATCAGTTTCCATTCATAATAACTTGTCTGGCCTTCGGGTGCTTTGGAAAATAGCTTGACCCCTTCCTCTCTGTGGCAGCCCCTCAAATATCAGAAGACTGCTATCATGTCTCCCCTGGTTCTTCTCTTCACTAGACAAGCCATGCTGAGTACGTACAACCGTTCATCATATGTTTTAGCCTCCAGGTCCCCTAATCATCTTGGTTGCTCTTGTCTGCACTTTTTTTAGAGTCTTAACATCTTTTTTATAGTGTGGTGATCAAAGTGTGGTATGGTGACCAACTTTTTAATAGTGTGGTGATCTTGTGGATAGGGCCCAATATTCAAATCTGTCAAGATTTTTTTGAAGCTTGCATCTATCTTCCAAAGTGTTAGCAATCCTACCCACCCACCCAGCTTGTATCAGCCAAGGCATGTCAGTACAAGTTTCTACAGGAATACAATTCACTGAGATTCATGGGGTTTACTCCACACAGTAGGCTCTCTCCATATTTGGTAAGGTTTTGTCCTGGAAAGCCTTATGTACATCAATATTTGCTTTAAGTCAAAACTGGATCAACAGTCAGAATTTTATTTATTTAAGTCAGTTGGTTATTCATTTTCTCTAGCCACCTATCTCAATCCAATTGGCTTTGGGAAGCAATGGAAGTTCATATGCAACAGAAGAGGGATTTTATGCTCCATCATATCATCACATATTTTCTTTTTCTCCTCTAGAAAATTAAGACAAATATACGAAGAATATTTGAAGTACAAAAATGAAGTACAAAGCCTTATAGTCCTACTGCCCAGTATTCATCCAGGTACCAAATCATTTTGTGTTGGGCATGTCATGCCGAGTGTTAGGCACCTTCAAAATCTTCGATGTGGATGATGGAATTTATGGATTATAGGTTTGCTGTTTTAGGCTGATATCTCCATGGACTTTTGGGAGATAGTATGACTTCCGGGATGATACAAACTCAGGCCCAATATGGATTATTGAAATGTTATCTGGTAAAAGTTGAATGAAATTCCACTCTTTTACCATAAGACACTGGCATTGAAAATCTTTTGATATCCTTATCAAACTCTGAGGTGATTTTTGTCCCCTAATTTTGGAAAGTCATTAAATAAGGCAACTAAGGAGATAGTTAGCCAAGGAGGAAGCTGGGAAGAACTGAGGGTCTAAAGCAGGGGTGTCAAATTCAAAGCCCATGGGCCAGATCTGGCCTGCGGGGTGCTTAAATCTGGCCTGCGGGACCACCCTGGAAACAATGAAGGACCAACCCGCAGAGTCTATGCCAGTGAAAATAGAGCTTGGGAGGGCCACATGCGGCCCACTCGGGCTCCGTTTTCGGCCTTAACGGCCTCCTGCAGCCCTCTGCCAGCAAAAACAGAGCCTCGATAAGTGATGTCAAGATGGCCATGCCCACTCTGGCCATGCCCACCCTGGCTACACCAATCCCGGCCACACAAACCAGGACCACATTCACACCCAGCCCCCGCCCCAGCCCCTGAGGTCAAACATAACCCTGATACGGCCCTCAATGAAATCAAGTTTGACACCCCTGGTCTAAAGCCTTTCTGGCTACTTTGAAATGCTCCCCAAACTGGTATCACTGGATAAATTTATACCCACCTATTGGAGTGGACGGGAATGGCAAGAACTCTTCTGCTAACAGCACAACAGGCAGAAATTTGATTTCTTGGAGATTCCCTTGTTAAAGCCCTCCAGAAGACGTGACTGATTTGTTGTCACTACTAGGCCATGCATTATTTTCTTCCGCAAGCTTTAAGCTGCAATTGTCGGCCTAAATAATAAGACTTCCTTCTAAGTAAATAAACAGAAGCTTGGCCCATTGTTATTTTCTTTTTATTTTCAGCAGGTCTTCGGCATCATGATCGTCCTAGTATTTCCGTGATTTGCAGGCCTCATTGTTTCCTTGAACTCTGGAAGCTATTAATAAAATTAATAGGCTGGATACATTTGCTAGATAGGGTATAATTGTGTCTCCCAGCTAGCTGTCTAACATATCTTCCTGCGACTGATAAAATCAGTCTTACAATCCATTTATCTCTGAGCATGTGTTTGATTAAAGAATGACGGTAGTTTTGAAATGTTCCACCTTCAGGGAAATCTCCTCCTTTGGTCTTATCTGCTGAAAAATGTCTGTGTTTCTGCCATAAGAATACCTAACCACTGCAAAGAATTCTGGGATGTACATTGGGGCGGTGAGGAGGCATGGGGGAAATACATGCATTTCAAACAGAGGACTGGCTATACTAGTTAATTTTTTATGTCTGTATTTTTTTTTCCTGGCCAATTTATGTGGAGTTTCCTTTGGTTCTTCTCTCTGTTCAGGATCCCTTGCTCTTAAGGTTATGGAATTGGCTTGGAGAGGACCTTTGAAGTTCTACTGAAGGCCCAAAGCATTCCGGCACATGGAGGAATTGTAGGAAAGTTAGATGTTGATCAGATGTTGTGTTCTCTCAGAAGGTAGACACCCATGTATTCTGGGGCATTTGCAGAAGGATGAGGCAAAAACTATACTTTTTGTATAGATCCAGAGTGTCAGCCCTGCAAGGTAGTCCAGACAGGAAACTCAAACCATGAGTTACTTATATTATCTTATTATAATGTTATAGTGAAAGCATTTTTTCCTGTCCCTTGCCTTTGTTTTCCAAAAAACTAGGGAAGGTCCCTACTGAGATGCTTTTCCTGGTCCATGTTCCTTCTGTTCTATCCTCACTACACAAGCAGCTAAACCAGGGGTCAGCAACCTGCAACTCTGGAGCCACATGTGGCTTTTTCACCCCTCTGTTGCAGCTCCCTGTCACTCAAAATAGGTGTCACAACTGCCAACTTGCGACACCTGCTGGCACATGATTTATTGAGCTTTTCAACCCCCGGTAGGCCAACCATGGATAAATCCAAGAAAAGAAAAGTTTCAGAAGAAAACAAAATATTTAATTCAACTACATATGCTAGGTTTGTGGCCGCTCAAGAAATAGTCAGGCACGGGAAGGGTTTTGTGGCTTCCGGTGTTTTCTTTTCTGTGGGAAACGGGTCTAAGTGTAGCTTAGGTCAATTGTTCTAAAGTTGCATGCTGTACTGATCTCTGAAACTAAAACTGAAACTCCTCTCCTTTGCTTGTGCTTTGCTTGCTGCTGCAAACTCTGAAAATCCTTGCAAACATAGCGAACAGTCAGGTCAGCTTCAGCACATTATTTCAGCCTAATTCAGCATGAGCAGCTGATTGGCGGGTGGATCGGCCTCCCGGAATACCCCCAATCAGCTGTTCCAGGCTGCAGGGATTGTCATAGACCATCGCCTCCTCCATGCCTTGCGTTTTTGGCTACATTCAGTGTATAAGATGCACCTAAATATTCACCCTCTTTTGGGGGGTGGGAGTGCACTTTATACTCCAAAAAATACGGTATATGCCAAAGGCACATGGAACACTGTTACTTTCCCACCAAAGTGGTACCTATTTATCTACTTGCCTTTAGCATGCTTTCAAACTGCTAGGTTGGTGGGAGTTGGGGCAAGTAACGGAAGCTCACTCTGTCATGGGGTTCTTGATCTCAAACTGCCACGCTTCCAGTCAACAAGCCCAGCATCTTAACCACTTGCTCGGCTACCCAGCTATGTTATCAAGAACACTGATAAGAAGCTGGACTTATACCATCTAAGTATCATTAGATACGAGCCCATATACTGTTTAAGATCTGTCAGGATCAGCCAGATGCTGCCCACTAACTGGTCTCCAAATAACATGTTTATTATTCAACTGTCACAATTATTTCTTCAATCAAATGATTCTATGTGCTTCCCAAGACACCAAAAAGAATAAACCCTACTCTCTTACCTTTTCTCTCCCGTAAAATAAATCCCTGCTTCATGGCCCGATGCTGATTTCGATTGTGAATGTATGAGAAATTGGGATTTTTTTCATCTTGTTTTTCTAGAATATTAAAAGGAAAAAAATTGGAGTGGCATATAAAGCATATAAAGTGATTCCGTTTTGTTTTGATGTTTTTATTTCCAAACTGGAATGCACCAATATGCACCAGTTTACTCCAGATATAGCTGTACAGTTAATTAAAAATCAGGACGGAGAAATATTTTGCTTCATTGCTTTAAGTGAAGGAATAAACTATTCTTACTTTTCTTTCTTTTTAAAAAAATGATTCCAGATGTCTATAGCAATAAAGAGATAATTATGCTCAGGATAACACAAGCGTTTTCAGTTGGAAATCTTGACATTAAGTAAATCTTCTTTACTTAACAGAAGTTAAAATGTGCCAAATTCATAGCGGCCTGAATTTAGATTATATGTGACCCTGGAGGTAGCATTGAAATTATTCTAAACACAATTCAGAAATATTCAGAATCGAACAATTAAAGCTTCTGGTTTTGCCATCACAGAAAAAGGGGTAGGAGGAGGAGAGGTTAAGAAGGATTAACTGGAAACAAAATTGTTTGCTTCATATAACTTGTAGACCAAATTTTGAGGGTGTTCAGAAAAGGAAACGAGATAAAAGATTCTACAAGAAATGGCAAAATTCCTTAATAGAGCTACTTCTTTGATTTGTCTTAATCTAAAATAAATTGTAGTTTGCTGTTTCTTAAATATTGCAGTAAAATTCTATAAAGGGTAAAGACATCAGAACCATGTCAGTGAAAATATATATAAGAAGAAAATATTAATGTGGAATTAAATAATTCAGAGCTTAATTAATTAATTAATCAATCAATCAATCAATCCAGAGCTATCTGAACTAATTCAGAGCTTTCATCTAGAGCTCCAGATATAGTCCATTCCAGTAGAAATCCCAAACAGCTACAGATATAATTTAAGATCTCAATTTGGAACAAGATCTGAAGGCTCTGCTTCTATTTTGAGAAACAAATTGGCTGTAATTCTGTTAATTATTTTCAGGAAAAGCCAGGACAGGTCAGTAAATGAGAGTTTGATGGGGATAGCTAGAACAAGCCACAAATCAGTAGGGTAGAGATGGTTAACTACTGTCAGCTTGAGGGTCACACTAGGCTTTGATGAAAGAAGGTTTAATTCAACTATATATGTTAGTTTTGTGGCCGCTCAAGAAATAGTCAGGCATGGGAAGGGTTTTATGGCTCCCGGTGTTTTCTTTTCTGTGGGAAATGGGTCCAAATGGCTCTTTGACTGTTTAAGGTTGCAGACCCCTGGGATAGGGATTGGACATTCAGCCTGGGTCCCTGGGGGGGAGGTATTTGGGGAAACTTTCAATGTGCAACTTTCGCGCCTTTTGGCTCAGACCTTGGTTTTCTTTCGTTGCTGTCATTTCAAACTCAGTAAAAGTACCTCTTCTCTACAAACATGGAGTTGGGGGGGGGGTTTCCTTTCTTGGGCTTTGAATGGAGGCACGCTTGACAGCAAGCACCATATAGTAAATATGAACCAGTTACCAAGGATCCAAATTTTGATCACGTCACGATTGGGGATGCTACTACTCTCATGTTAAAAATGGTCATAAGTAGCTTTTTTCACTGCCATTGTAGCTTCGAACGATCAATAAATGAATAGAATAGAATAGAATAGAATAGAATAGAATAGAATAGAAAATACAATGGAATGGAATGGAATAGAATAGAATAGAATAGAATAGAATAGAATAGAATAGAATAGAATAGAATAGAATAGAATAGAATAGAATAGAATGTCTATTACATATAGGTTGACTCATTCTCTCAAGTCCCACTCACCCTATTGCCCTTCCCACTGGCTTTGTCTAAGCAATGACTAAGAGGAGAGAGCCGCACCCTTGTTAAATTTCAGAATTAATCTTTTGGTCTGTTTTGAGAAGAGCTCAACCTCCTTTTCAGTGACTTTAAAGTGTTAAGCGAATTAATCCTGGACTAGGAGGAAAATTAATACCTTTACTTAATTCCATTTAAAGAGCTCTCCCATTAAAGGAAGATCAAAGCCAATAGACATCAGTGTGAGGAATGGTAAAACAGTAGAAAATAGGGAGACTCTCCTAGCTGTCTGCTGACAAATTGCCCTGGTTATCAGCTCCCATACAGGCATTTGTCTTTATTGAGTTTTTTTTTTTAGTTTTTTTTTATAAGTGAAGATAGGACAGATGGAGGTAGAAATCTGCATTCCTTTCACAAGGATCAATGTACCATTGCAAATCTCCTTTTTTTTTTGGCCCACGGCTTACCATATCTGTAGGAACAAAAACTCCGTTGATATAAAAATGAATCCACACAGGGAATCATCATCTCTGATTAATCGTCTTCCCTTCTAAATGCAATCCAGAATTCTGATGTGGGCTACAGTGAAGGTTAGAAGAACCGTCGTGTGGCTAATTCTGTTTGCTTTAATCCGGACGACGCGCTAATGTGGTGCCCGGTTAATTAAAGGCACAAAACCACAAAAACATAAAAAATCAAAGAATTCTAAATGATTGAAAGAATCCCAGTGTTGTCAAGAAGCAGAGAAATGTAACTTTTATACATTTTCCGACAGCCGTTTAATAGAGCATTTGATGGGAGTTATGCGCGTAAATCCCGTGCAATGCAAGAAACGGGAGGGTTAAGCACCTGCTGCCTTTTCAGCCAGCCAACTAAATATGATCCATAGAGGTAATATAATCCACAAAGCATTTCTCGCTTTCTGGCAGAAAAAGCACAGCTACTGATTCTTTGCGTAACAGAAATAACCTGGTGTGGAACAGATCAAGGTCCAAGCTAAAAATTATGATGGTTGGGGGATCAAGAAGCACATGAAGCACAAAATGAAAAGGAGCTTGAGATGGCTGTGAGTGTGTTGGAAGGGGGGGGGAGGTAATGATGGAGCCAAATAAGGTTATTCTGAAGTGAAAGATTTTTTTTAAAAAAAATCCTTGTCCTGTTGTGTTTGTACAACAGTAGCCACTGAATCAGCAAACAGTTGCACTGATTTGAAAAGAAGATGACAAAAAAAGACAGGATGGACAACTTTCCCAGGGTCAGAAGCTGCAGCTTTGTCCTTTGTCCTGTGGGAAGCCTGCAGAAGACATCTCCAGACAGGAGGTAACACTCCAGGAAGTAGGGTTTGGGGGAGGGGCTGCTTTTTAGGGTTCAAAGAGTGGCAGCTGGAAGCATCTGGAGAGTAGCAGACAAGATGATTAGGGAACTGAAGGTAAAACATATGGGGAACAGTTGTAGGAATTGGGTATGTCTACTTTAATGAAAAGGAGGACCTGGGGTGATATGATTTTTTTTAACAGATTGACAGAGTTGGAAGGGACCTTACAGGTCATCTAGTCCAACCCCCCCACTCAAGCAAGAGACCCCATACCATTTCTGACAAATGGCAGTCCAATCTTTTCTTGAAAGTCTCAAGTGATGAAGCTCCCATAACTTCCGAAGGCAACTTCTGTTCCATGGGTTAATTGTTCTCACTGTCAGAAAGTTCCTCCTCATTTCCAGGTTGAATCTCTCCTTGGTCAGTTTCCATCCATTATTCCTTGTCTGGTCTTCAGGTGCTTTGCAAAACAGCTTGACCCCCTCCTCTCTGTGGCAGCCCCTCAAATATTGGAACATTGCTATCATGTCTCCCCGATCCATCTCTTCACTAGACTAGCCATGCCCAGTTCATTTAACGGTTCTTCATATGTTTTAGTCTCCAGTCCCCTAATCATCCTGGTGATGATTATTGGAGTGTTCCAATATGAGTGTTCCAATATCCAAAGGCCTGTCACAGAGAAAAGGGGGTCAATTTATTCTCCAAAGCACCTGAGAGCAGGACAAGAAGTAATGGGTGGAAACTAATCAAGGAGAGAAGCAACCTAGAACTAAGGAGAAATTTCCTGGCAGTTAGAACAATTAATCAGTGGAACAACTTGCCTCCAGAAGTTGTGAATGCTCCAACACTGGAAGTTTTAAAGAAGAGATTAGATAACCATTTGTCCAAAATAATATAGGACTATGATGGCGAACCTATGGCACACGTGCCACAGGTGGCACGCAGAGCCATATCTGTGGGCACGCATGCGTTGCCCTAGCTCAGCTTCAGCGCACATGCACGCACTGGCCAGCTGATTTTCGGGCCTTCCAGGCCCACTGGAAGTCGGGAAACCTGCCATTTCTGGTTTCCAGAGGGTCTCCAGGGGGTGGCGAAGGCGGTTTTCATCCTCCCCAGGCTCCAAGAAAGCCTCTGGAGCCTGGGGAGGGCAAAAAACAGGCCTACCAGGCCCACTGGGCCATCATGTGCCAAAAGCGGGGGTCGCATGGGGGAGTCATGCATGCATGCATGGGGGCAGGGGGCATTGAATTATGGTGTGGGCACACACATGCACGACCTCCCTGTACTCCCCCCACTTTTGGCACGCAACGGCAAAAAGGTTAGCCATCACTGATGTAGGATTTCCTGCTTGAGAAGGGAGTTGGACTATTTATTTTATTTATTTATTTAATCTAATTTTTATACCGCCCTTCTCCCGAAGGATTCAGGGTGGTGCAGAGATAAGTAAATTAACACACAAGATAAACGATGATGAAAACTCTGATTATGATACTGTGTGGGGAAGATGGTACGAATGGATAAATGATAGAATTAAGGAAGGAATAAATGGTGCAGAAATTAATTAGAAATGTGTAGTATAATTGACACCAGACACTTATTCATGTATATATGTATAAACGCTGCGAATCCGATGTTAAATAGAATCGTGACTATATTTTATTTGTGTAAAAAAAAAAAACCAATAAAAATTGTATTCAATAAAAAAAAATAAAAAAAATAATGAAACGGAGATGAGCACTGCCCCCTAGAGTCGGGAACGACTAGAACATATGTGCAAGGGGAACCTTTACCTTTACCTTTAAGTCTCCTATAACACTTGACCAACAAAATATTCTATTCTATTCTTTTTTTTTTTTAACTGCAGGAGCAAAAGACAATTCACATGAATTAATTTATTCCTGTGACAACATCTGGTGACATTGATTGTGCTTAAAGGGAGTGAATGGCCTCAAATCACCAAGTGAAGTTCTAGGGGTAACGGTAGATTTGAAGGTGTATCTCCCAAGTCCTAGTCCAACATGTTAACCACTATTTCTCACTGGTTCTTCATCAGACCCCTTTTTGGAGGTCATCTTAAAACAGCATGGTGAACATTGGGCAATAAGGGAGACGGCTAGAGAGTGGCTAGAAGCCTCTTCTTAACATTGTAGCTTCTATGTGCAGAGAAGAGTGTAGGAAGTTAGCACCCACCCCTCTCCTAGAAGAATGAAATATTTTAGGAAATATTAAAAAGGCAGAATATTATATTTCCTTGGATGAGAAAAGGAGAAACATGTTTTAAAGACAAAGCAGCTCCCTGCAGCTTCATGCCTCCCTCCACCTTTGTCAATGGGTCATTAAGGCCAGAACCAGTTCACTCATTCGCTCCACCTTTGTCAATGGGCCAGAGGCAGAAATACATTTTTCCCCCACCTTTATCAATGGACCATCATCTGCAACACAATAGGACCCATCTAGCACAGAAACTCACTAGCAACAGAAACTCACTACAAGCCTGGGAGACAACCTACAAAGTTAGCTAAGACCCCCGCCCCCTGGGAGTCTCACAACCAATCAGGATACATTTCTTATACAGGAACAGGAAACTCTGAAGTGGGGCCCAACAGAGGGCATCAAACCAAGGTACTCCCAGCAACTCGCCCCTTCTTTTTCCTATTCAGGAACTCAAGCCATGTGTTTCTGCTCAGGAACTCAAGCCATGTGATTCCTGTACTCCATTAAAACCATCTTTCCAAGTAGTCTCCATGTTTCCAGTGTCTTTTTCCCCACTTGGAACTGAACCCAGAAGGACATTTCTTCCAACAAGAGGAAGTAGTTTTGAGAAGTATCTAATACTAGTGATTGTAAGTCTCATGTAGAGTCAACCATTGGAATGCTTAGGTTTTAGTGGGTATATGTGTTTCCTCTCATCTACCCCACAAACCAGTTCTCATATTGCAATCTGGTGCCAACTACAGTATCAGAATAAAACCTGTCCCTTCTTGGACGTCTCTAGTGCAGTCGTTTTACTTTTGGCACTCATTAAATTGACTTCAAATTGGCCCTGACCAGTGGGAAAGGCAGAATCGAGGAAAAGCTAAGAAGATTTCACATTGTTTCTCTGAGTGACTTTTACCCTTTCAAGTTTGTTTTCCTCAATCTCTTCTCTTCAAGAGCACTGCAAACAAGCAACTGCTACAGGCACACACACAAAAAAACTTTACACTTTATCTTCCATATCTTGAAAAAAAAAAAGTTGATTTTGATCAAGCAGCTCTTTAAGATGTTTCTAGAGGCTCTTTTTGTCTGTATTTGCTTTTCGGGTAGACACAAATCCCTATCAATAAATGCTCTTTCTTTTCTCCTACTTCCCTTTTTCTTGAAAGCATCTTTGTTCCAGTTTCCCCCCCACCCTTCTCCTTTTGCCTTAAGCAGTAAGATTCTATCTGCATAAGAAAAAGAAAGAAAGATAAAGACAGCTGAAGGGAGGTGACACACTGCTGAGTTGCAACACCATATCTAGTTATTTTCAAAAGTTCAATCTCCCCGAGTTCTGCTGGACCACAATTCATAATCACTTGAACTGAAAGCTAAACGTATTACCAAGATCCGCAAATTAAATCTCCAGCTCACCCTTTTCTCCACAGCTGGCCATTTCCACAAATACAATCCTCATTTTAGCTGAAGTTGGAAAGCTCCAGGGCCAATTTCTTGAAATGCTACGTGTGCACTGAAAGATAGGTGGGTCTTGGAATCGTCAGTTTTGTGCTGTTTCCAAATTACTCCTGACGTTTATTGTTTATCATTACAAGCTTTGCTTGGTGGTCATTACATGGCAGGTGGTCCTCGACTTACGACCACAATCGAGGCCAAAACTTCTGTTGCTAAGTGAAACATTTGCTAAGTGAGTTTTGCCTCAGTTTACAACCTTTCTGGTCACAGTTGTTAAGTGAACCACTGCAGTTGTTAAGTTAGTAACACAGTTGATAAGTGAATCTGGCTTCCACATTGGCGTTGCTTGTCAAAGTTGGCAAAAGGTCGTTCCCGACTCTAGGGGGCGGTGCTCATCTCCATTTTAAAGCCGAAGAAACAGTGCTGTCTGAAGACGTCTCTGTGGTCATGTGGCCGGCATGACTAAATGCCAAAGACACACGGAACGCTGTTACCTTCCTACCAAAGGTGGTCCCTATTTTTCTACTTGCATTTTTTACGTGCTTTCGAATTGCTAGGTTGTCAGAAACTGGGACAAGTAATGGAAGCTTACACAGCACTAGGGATTCGAACTGCTGAACTGCCGACCTTTCAATCAACAAGCTCAGCATCATAGCCACTGAACTACCATGTCCCTTGTTACATACATACATACATACATACATACATACATACATACATACATACGCTCATCTGTCTTTCAGGCTTAGATCCTTGATGTAACCCATGACTCACATGTTCTCATATTTGGCTTTGTTTGGCATAAACTGTATGAAGAGTGTTTTATTAGGATGCTCTGAATTTCACTGGTGTCCACCTGAGCATGATTCTACTGCCTGTAGGCCATGGGGTATATGTAGCTCTCAGCAAACAACTTGAAGCAACAGAGTGGTAGGAGCTGATATCTTTGATCTTTTAATTTTTCAAGTCTGTGTTGACAGAATGAAGGAGTTAATTTAATTTAGAGGCTTAAACTGCGGCCCAAATTTAAACAAACAAATGTCTAACTCCTAGAGAGAGAGAAAAAAAACCACTGGAATCAAAGGATCAATGTGTGGATGATGGAAGATAATCAAACTATTTATTTATTTATTTGTTTGTTTGTTTATTTATTTATTTATTTATTTATTTATTTATTTGGTCCTGAACTGTTTTCTTTCTTAATCTTCTTTCATTCTTAACTCTCGTGTATATCTGTGTCATTGTAGGACATCTCTGCTTTTCTGAGCCAGTCGCCAATACCCACACTTATTGCTTTTCAAGATAGATAGAAACACAGCCTCTATTTTCAGGTAAAATATGTCGCAAGGACATAAAAATAATCCATGATGAAAGCTGAGGAGAATTTATTTGGCTGTTCCCCTTCTATAGAATGGGGAGATTGAGAAATTTTGCCCCTGAGTAAATCAGCCTAGAACATTTTCCCCCTCATAAAAACATTTGCCTGAAGAATCTGGATTGTTCTTATTTTAATTCTTGCAAAGTGACCGAGTAAACTTTCATTTTCTTCATGTCATCTAGCAAAACATATCTGACTTGTGAGGTAACTTAGAACTAAGGAGAAATTTCCTAACAGTTAGAATAATTAATCAGTGGAACGACTTGCCTTCAGAAATTGTGAATGTCCCAACATTGGAAGTTTTTAAGAAGATGTTGGCTAACCATTTGTCTGAAGTGGTGTAGGGTTTCCTGCCTGAGCAGCGGGTTGGACTAGAAGAGCTCCAAGATGCCTTCCAACTCTGTTATTCTATTTTATTCTATTCTATTCTATTCTATTCTATTCTATTCTATTCTATTCTATTCTATTCCCAAACAATCCAGAAGAGCCATGTCAAACATCATCATCCCCCCGTGCCTTTATTACTTTATAAGTAATTCAAAGTAATATATATATATATATATATATATATATATATATATATATATATATATATATATATAATATTCCTTCCACTTCTTATTTTGCACCATTGCAGCCACCATCTTAATTTTTTTTTTAAAAAAAACACCCTCCTGACACATCTGGATTTGTGTTAGGAAGTGGGGGTGTGGAGGTTGGGGCAGGAGGGAAGGAAGGAGAAAGTGCTAAGAGAAAGAGAGAAAAAGTTTCATGTAGAAATTAATGCGTTTTCCTATATACTGTAATTAAGATCAAATATGTCTGTTAAACCTGAGTTTATTTACATGCATTTTTAGGATAATAACAATCTGTTCTGTCATATAATTCATAGTTGTTTTCCAAAACTTTGTTACACAGCTGGGAAATTCCATACACATGCAATAATCTGTCTTCTTTCACTGCATACATTCTTAATTTTATCGCTGGTTTGATTCTCCCAACCCCCCTCCACCCCCCACCCCCGGCCTTTCTTTTAATTTTATTTTCAGTGGGCAGCACTGAAATCAACTCCCTTGTGTTTCAGGCTTCATTTGGAGCAGCCTATTCATATATTTTTTAACACTCATCGGTATTTTCTGAACAGATTGTAGCAATGAGTTGATGATACTTAAGCTAATTGCATTAATGTTGACAAATGGAAGGGAAGGGAAGGGAAGGGAAGGGAAGGGAAGGGAAGGGAAGGGAAGGGAAGGGAAGGGAAGGGAGGGAGGGAGGGAGGGAGGAAGGAAGGAAGGAAGGAAGGAAGGAAGGAAGGAAGGAAGGAAGGAAGGAAGGAGCACATTCTTCCTTTGCTTTCTTTAAATGACACCTGTTCAGGAGAAGCTAAATATTTGGTGAGGCAAATTTAGGGGGACCATTTTCAAATCAGGCAAGATCTGCATGTTAGAAACAACCTCCAGAGCTGGATTGCAAACATCTGGACAATCCCTAGATGAAAACAAAGGATTCGCAGGATTTGATAAGGCGCTCTCTATTTTGAGCACTTCTGAAGGCAAACTATTCCATTGGTTGATTGGTCTCATCATTGCTCTCATCTCAACTAATTTCTCCTTAATTCTAGGTTGCTTCTCTCCTTAGTTAGTATCCAACCATTGTTTCTTGTCTTGCCTTGGTGCTTTGGAGGATAGTTTGATCGCCTCGTCTTTATAGGAGCCCCTCAAATATTGGAACAGTGCTATCATGTCACCCCTATTCTTTCTTTTCATTAGACTAGATAATTCCTGTAACCGTTCTTCGCATGTTTTAGCTTTCATCGCCCTGATCATTTTGGTTGCTTTTCTTTGCACTCTTTCTAGAGTCTCAATATATTTTTTGTATTGTGGGGACCACAACTGGGTGCAATATTCCAAGTACGGTCTTACTAAGGCTTTGTAAAGCAGTCCTAGAATTTTGTGCGATCTTGAATTTATCTCTCTATTAATGCCGCCTAGGATTGCATTGGCTTATTTATTTATTTATTTATTTATTTATTTATTTATTTATTTATTTATTTGTTGGTTGGTTGGTTGGTTGGTTGGTTGGTTGGTTCAATTTATATGCTGCCCTTCTCCGGAGACTCAGGGTGGCTTACAATGCCTTTTGGCTGCTGCCACACATGTTTGGCTCATATTTAAGTGATTGTCCACTAGAATGTACCAAATGGCTAGTAAAGGAGGTGTTAGGTGGGGAGGTCAGTGATGGACATAAGCTTGTAAGTTTAAAGGCAGACATAAGCCATTACATTTTCCTTGGGCAACAGGGGTGGGTTCTACTTACCTTTACTACCGGTTTGCATCGCGCCCGTATGCACTCTTCTGCACATATGCAGATCATCTATGATGACATCCAGGTCAGTGGGCAGAGCCTCCCACCAGTTTTACTACCAGTTCCTGTGAACCAGTCCAAACTGGGGGCAACCCACCACTGCTTGGAAACCTCTGGATTATTAATAGCCAATGTTATTGGACATCAAAAAACTCCAGCACAGTAGGCAGAGGACTGAAAAATCTAACTGAACTTGGAAGTGTTGATGGATGGCAGAATCCACTGAAGAATCTATCTGAACTTGAAGTCTTTATGGATGGCAGAATCAGGTCCTTAAAATGGTTCCATTGTACCTTTCAAATGTTTGAAGTTCTCCAAAGAGAATGACTTTCTGTTTATGTGGCTAAATAATGTGTCAAGAAATCAATCAGCCTTTGATTCATAAAAAGAGAGATGATCCAACAAGCCCAGGGGGAAACAAAGAAAATAATTTGCCTCATTATGGACATATTTATTTGGAAGAGAGTTATACCATATGAGACCTAGGGCTTTTCTAAAGATTATGGGATAGTTCTTGGGATTCTCAAAAAGTTATTATCAGGTCTTAACATTTAATACGATCAAATAAGAAAATCAATTGACCAGGAACGAATAATATCAACTCTATTTAATTTAAATTACAAATAAAACCTCAATTTAATGGATCTGTTGGGGGGAGAGTTGTCCGCTAAATCTAAATGGTTATCAAGTTGCATTTCTTGTGCCAATTTACTTAATTTGCATAATTATGTAATGGATGTCAATGGTGTCATTTGCAGTAAAACCTTGATTTAATGGACAAACTCACAATGTAATCGAGAAAGCCTCACAAACAGATATTAATTAGATCTTTAAAGGGGGTGAACCACAAAAAAGACTTTTTAACCCAAACTTGGCTAAACCGAGATCGGTTAAACCAAGGGTTTACTTGTATATATAAACGTAAAGGGAATCAAATGCCATTTTCATCCTTTTCTCAGTGTTACTTTTTAGCCTGCAATCCCCAGTACATCATTCAAAGGTCAAATATAACTTCTCAAGCCAGAAAATGTGATGTGTTCCTTGACTTAGAAAAGTCAAGGTTGACATTAACTTATGACGGCACCTAAAGCATGCTAAAAAAAAATGGCATCTCTACTTAATGTTCTCCTTAATGTGGGCAAATACAGCATTTGCTTCGCATGGTGGCAAAAGTTATGGAAATGTGTTATGATACATTGATATTCTCCAAGATAGAGCAGAGATGGATGTCTTGTTCAGGTTGGTCAAGTGATCTATTTGGTGTTTAACTGATGAAAAAATATTTTGATCCTATCAATTATCAGGCCATAGAATTTTGTTCCACAAAGCTGCTGATGGCTAAAGTGTCCTCAAAGAGACGTAGAATAAGTCTGTGAGATGGGATGGGAAGGCAGGAAAGAGAGAGAGAGAGAGAGAGAGAGAGAGAGAGAGAGAGAGAGAGAGAGGGAGACAGAGAGAGAGAGAGAGAGAGAGAAAGACAGACAGAGAGAGACACACACACACACATAGAGAGAGAAAGACAGAGAGAAAGATAGAGACAGAGCGAGACAGAGAGACAGAGAAAGACAGAGAGAGAGAGAGAGAGACAGAGACAGACATACACACACATAGAGAAAGACAGAGAGAAAGACAGAGAGAGAGAGAGAGAGAGAGAAAGACAGACAGACAGAGAGAGAGAGACAGAGACAGAGACAGAGACAGAGAGTGAAAGGCACAGAGACAGAGAGAGAAAGAGAGAGACAGAGACAAAGACAGAGACAGACAGACTGACACTCATTCAGTGTAATATAATGAGCTTCTTGCTGGTTGAATGTGGACTTTAATCCCCACCACACCGTCTCCTTTGAAAAGAACTTTAGGAAAATTCCTTTCTTTGACATCAATTTTTCCATCTCCCATCTATTGAGCTTATAAATGTGGAGAAAAAAATCTGAATGTGACCTGTGGCTCAGATGACATCATAAAGATACGACTGTAAACCTGAACCAATCCTCCCCTTATTCAAGATGCTACCCTTCATCTCTCTTAAAAGAATAACCTTTGAAGATACCATTTTGGCAGAGTTCCTTGAGAGTCAATCTCTCTAAAATCACCAGGATCTTGAGCTCCTATCCATACTGAGCCAAGGACAGAACTGGTATATAACTAAGGAGAAGCGGTCTCTTCAAAAGCAGCAGGGGAAACATCATGGGTATGCCACTTGATAGATGGTCTATTAAAATACACTTGATCTGAGACTTCTGCTGGAGCAAAATTTGATTTGCAGGTCTGGACCATCAGCCACTAATTTAAACCTTCAAGTTTTACTGTTGATCTGCTCATCCTACACACTTAGTGTGGAAAAAGAAGAAAGGCCAAAAAATAAAAAATAAAAAAATGGCTGGAAATATTCTGTTTTGCCTGAGTAGAGATATTTCATTTTTCTGTAAGGGCTCATGTTGCAAAGAAAGACATATCACTTGTTTGAGATCCTAAAGGATCGGTAAAGTAATGCATGGCTTAATTAACAAAAGCGGCCACTTCTTCTTATACAGAGAGGCCACATTTAATATTTTTGACCGCTTATTATTAAATGAAAGGCCAGCTTTAATATGTTCTCGTGTAATCTCTATTACAACGGCACATCAGAATGGCTGATTAAAATTGGTCTTTTAACAATGAGTTGCTAAGCTTTAGCTGATTAAACTACCAATTAAGCCTATTAAAAATTACAGCCTCAACAAATATTATATTTTCTGTATTGGAGCTCATGGGAGTAAAGCGGTTGCAAAACTTCACTTTAAAAGGTCTGTGAGATGCCATTCCATGCAAACCAGATGTACACAACTTTTTTTTTCTCATTAAGGCACCCCAACTGGCTTTTGAATGGCATTCTGGCATCTCCAAACAGGTTAATGTAATTATTCTCCACCCTTTGTTGAATAAATACACTTCCATTTTAGTCTTATTAAAAATGTGTGCATTTGGTGACAAGTTTGGGAGTTCTCTGGGGAGGACTGCAGTCTTTTCAGCATCCCATTGGGACTGTGATGCACCCTGAACTAAATTAAATAAAGTCAATACAGAATGCCAAATCTTCACAATTCAACCAACTGTCTGGGACTTTTTCATTTTGCTGCACGTCAACAAAATGCCAGGGAGAACAAAGGTTAAGCTAAAAGCTTTATAAGCTGTAGAAAATAAAGGATAGATAAATAGATGATAGATAGATAGATAGATAGATAGATAGATAGATAGATAGATAGATAGAGTTATAAGACAGGCCCAAGTAGGCAGTAGTCAATGCAAACAGTTCCAAAACAAACAGACTTTATTAGAACAGCTGAGAATTAACTCATTCTCAGGGTAGTCCAAACTAAATTAAAGCAAACTCTTCATAACACAAATTCTTCAGTATAATCACCAACCTTAGTATAATTAGGCAAACTGCCAAAGGCTTCTCTTGGCAAAAGTTCAGAAGCAGATGCTGACCAGAGATAAGTGCAGCAAGACAAGTCTATCAACGTTGTTTTCCGACAAAGAGGCCAAGAGCCATTGCTGGTCTTTTAAGCCTTATGGGAGGGGCCAATCATTTCTTGGCCCTACTCCCGAGTCATCCTCTTTGCTTTAGCTGCTCTTGCCTTCTGGCAGCTCTTCTCATACGTGCACTAGGAACAGGCTCCTCCTGTTCCTCTGCCTCTCTACTGTCAGCCTCTGGAGGCTCTGGAATCCGCACATCACTCCCTGATGGCCCTGGCCCCATCTCTGCCTCCGACGCAGAGCCCTTATCCGGCCTTCCCCAGCCTCCAGGACTGGCCCCTGTTCTTCCTCAGCCTCATCACTGTCCGACTCCGCTGCCAGCTCCGCAGGCTGCTGGCAGACCATGACAGACAGAAAGACAGACAGACAGACAGACAGACATAAATGATAAATAGATAGATAGAAAGTGGTTATTGAATTCTCTAAGGACACTGATGAATCATTTAGAAATTGATGCAACTACATCTATGGCTTAGACCAAGGCTCTCAAACTCCCGGCCCAGGGGCCAGATGTGTCATGCACTGGTCATGCCCACACCCCATTTAGCGAAGGGGAAAAAAAAGGAATATCGGCTACGGTACCACCTGCCACACACAAAAAGTTTATTAAAACCTGGCACTCCACAAGCAATTCCATCAACAGATGCATCAACCTACAACCAACCTAATGAACCCCTGAGAATTCAAATCAGCCATACAACAAACCAGCAATGGCACTGACCCTCAACCAACCCACGCACACACTGCCAACCATCACTTCCCCTCTCAATGACCCTCACCTGACATGACCACCCTATCACAAGACCCATCACAAGACCTTCACCTGTCATGACCCTCCCATCACAAGACCTACTGACCACACGAAGCTTTTATAAGCAGAAGAAGACCAATAATGACATTCCCTAAATTCCACTGAAGACATAACCCAGCCTGGTAACAAAACATTCGGAAACCAACCCACAAGCTCAGAGAACGAACCTCCACTCTCATCCTACACCAGAGCTACAGATATTTGCCACTATCACAAACAGATTCTTTCCTTAGCTGATCTCTGTCCTCCCTCTCTTGTCTGAGCTTCCTGGAAAGCAAAAAAACCATGGCTTAAGCAATAGTATCTATCCTTTCCCATGGCAATAATTCTATGATACTCAGAATGCTTCCAGCCACTAATAGAAGAGATCTGGTTGAAAATCAGGCTCTGCCATCTACCTGGAGCATATTGTGCTGTTCATGTATCTCAGAGTTAAAGAAAGTGGGTACTTGATTATCCCGAAGGCTGGAATTGGATTGAAGAAGCCTCCTTAAAGGTGTAATGGAGTTACAAAAGCATCAGACCTTGGAAGTACCTGGCTCTTGATTGTAGGAGCTTGAAGTGATTTTTAACAAGTATTTGAAACAACGGAATCAAATGTTCAGTGTGATGAACGGGCTGTTTCAACATAGCTAAATCATTTCTTTTCTCATTCTTTTTCTTTTCAAAGTCAGAAATAAGGAGCTTCCGTTTGTGTGTGGAGTCAATGGTGGAAGAATATGTTGTGTAGGCCAGCAGAAGCCCAGATTCTGACTGATAAAGCAGTCTATGTTGTGCTGATTGATTGATTGATTGATTAATTTGATTTGATTTGATTTGTATGGTTGCTCATCTCATGTAAGCGACTTTGGGTGGTTCACAAGAGTTAATAACAACAATCTAATAAAAATAATCAATATTAAACATATGGAAGTTGAACTCAATATATGAGCATATTAACACATCCCCACTATAACCACTTGATCTGTCTGGATTTCTTTATGTTAGAAACCATGCGGTTGATAAGCGAGCCTAAAAACATTAGTATCTACCATTGGGCAAGCAAAAATGAGCTGGTGATAAAACAAGAGTCACAACATTGTGATGCAAATTCTACTTTTTTGCATGCAACATTCACAGGGATAAGTAAATGGAGGTTGCATCGCAAAGGTTTTCATCCTCATTTAATTATTCTGGAGAAACCATCCAATTCTGTAGGTATTTCTAGTTAAATATATCTATCAGCTACAGGTAGACCTTGACTTAACAGCCATTTGTTTATGACTGTTTGAAGTTACAATAGTATTGGGGAGGGAAAGCGATGTATGACCAATCCTCATGCTTACAATCATCACAACACATGACCAAAAATCAGGAATTTGGCACCCAGCATGTTTTTATGATGGTTCCAGTTTCTTAGGGTGTTCTGACCCAGCTTACCAAAGACGACAAAACCTCTGAATTCAATCAATGATTCCTTTATTAGGAGCACCAGCAGCCCCGTCAAAAAGTCTCTCTCTCACACACAGCAGGCTAACAAGTCTGTCCAGCAGGGAGATGAATAGTTGTCTGCCACAACTATTCAACTCCGCCCCCTGCCTTTTATCCCCAGAACTAGGGTGGGGCTTCGCCAGCAGCAGTGGCTCTTCTGTCCCAAGGACCAGCCCATAGATTTCCACTGCTCTCCTCTCCTCTGCCTTCTGTGCATTCGCATGTCAGGCATTGGACTCAGTTGTTCTTCCTCTTCCTCATCAACCACCTCTGTAAAATCAAACTAGGTGTTCTGACCTAGGCTTCTCCAGCAGCACAAAGCCAAGTCCTCGTCCCAATAAACCCCTTTTATTTAATTTACAGTGAATTCCTCTCCAGCAAAGTCTTTCCTCTCCCACAGCCTTTCAAGATAGTTTACAATTACTGACCTTTATCAGGCTTGGAGAGTGGCCAGGCCGATATCTTTCAGATGCTGCAATACTTGGCAAGAATGCAGTAATGAACTAATTGTCTCCTGCAAACTCCACTCCCCTTTCACTCCTCTTTCATTCCCTCTGGGAGGGGCCATTCATTGTCCACCTGTGGCCTTACTCCCAAGTCGACCCTTGTTCTTTAGCTGTTCTCTTCGTCTGGCAACTCTGCGCATGCACACACGGGGAACAGGCTCCAGCTGTTCATCTGCCTCACTGATGTCTGACTCCAAAGGCAGCTGATACCTGTCATACGCAGTGGTGAAATGTAAAATTTGTTACTACCAGTTCTGTGGGCGTGGCTTGGTGGGGGGTAATGTGACTGAGTGAGCATTTTTTACTTTTAAAAGCATTTTTTCTACAACCTCTGGCTGAAGAGGTTGTAGAAAAAATGCTTTTAAAAGGCTCTGGCGATCCCAGCTGAGCTGTGCAATCATCAGAGGCTTTTTTTATTATTATTTTTAAAAGCATTTGTAGAAAAAAATGCTTTTAAAAGTAAAAACAAAAGTCTCTGATGATCGCGCGGCTCAGCTGGGCATGGGGAGGGGCAGGGATTTCTGCTACCGGTTCTCCAAACCACCCACCGCCATCGCTACCGGATCGGGGGATCTGGTCTGAACTGGGAGCATTTCACCCCGGTCATACCGCCTTAGCCCCCTCTCTGCCTCCAATGCAGAGCTCTCATCAGAGCCTTCCCCAGACTCCAGGACTGGTCCATGTTCCTCCCCAACCTCCTCATTGTCTGAATCTGCTGCCAGCTCTGCTGGCCGCTGGCAGGTCACAACACTAGGGCCCGGGATCATGTGTTCAAAGCTCTCCTCCTTCTTTATTTATAGGCCTCATTGTGATACACGCAAAAAAATCACATAGTCATATTTTGACTTTTACAATACAACCATTTTCTCCCATCTGATGCTCTCCTGGTGACTTGGAATACACTTTCCATTACCCCCAGCCTACAGAAAGATTGTAGATTGTCCCCAGAAAACATCTTCATTCAGGTTTATGCATAATGACTGTCAATGTCAGCGTTAATGAAGAGGCAGTGGTAAAAGTGGTTGAATGAGCATGATTGAGTGAATTGACGTAGCACTCCTGATCTCAAACTCAGATGTGGCTTAGAAATTCCTACCCGCCCTTTTTATGTGATCTCTTGCGATTCTGCTTTTCAGGTTGAACTTTCACTAATTAGATCACTTTACTTTTTCGTCTTGCAACCATGAAACCTCGTTGACTGAAGTGTTTACATCAGAATGAATTTCTATTCTAAAATATTTGCACCTGACAGGATTGATAATGAGAAAGCAGAGGAACACGCTCACTAGGAGAAGGTGCAAAACGATGTAATGTTACGCTGTTCACTTTTTTCCTTTCAGATATTAGTTGACCTAACTTAATGTGCTTTTTATCATCGGCACTGGAGTGTTTTCCAAGAATAGGTTCCTGAGCCGTAACAAAACATCTAGCATTAGAGAGAACTAAGTAACACACCCACCCACCCACCTTCTAGCTCCTCTATGCTAATCTTATTTCTGTCTTATTCATCAACCTGCAGAATTTAGGGGTGGAAATCTGTAGCATTTATTATCTCATTGACAAACTCTTCTCACAAGTTACAGTGAAATATTTAGAAGGAAGTCCCAATCACCAAGCCTTTAGAGCATTTATATATCCAATCTATTTTCCAGTTCTGGCTTTCCTTTCCTTTTTGTTTTTCTTTTCTTTTCTTTTCCTTTCCTTTCCTTTCCTTTCCTTTCCTTTCCTTTCCTTTCCTTTCCTTTCCTTTCCTTTCCTTTCCTTTCCTTTCCTTTCTTTCATTCCTTCCCCTTCCCCTTCCCCTTCCCTTTTCCCTTTCCCTTTCCCTTTCCCTTCCCTTCCCTTCCCTTTCTGTCTTTCCTTTCCTTCCCTTCCCTTCCCTTCCTTTCCTTTTTTCCATTCCTTCCCCTTCCCCTTCCCTTCCTTTTCCTTCCTTTCCCTTCCTGTCTTTCCTTTCCTTTCCTTTCCTTTCCTTTCCTTTCCTTTCCTTTCCTTTCCTTTCCTTTCCTTTTTTCCATCCCTTCCCCTTCCCTTCCTTTTCCTTCCTGTCTTCCCTTCCCTTCCCTTCCCTTCCCTTCCCTTCCCTTCCCTTCCCTTCCCTTCCCTTCCCTTCCTTTCCTTTCCTTTTTTCCATTCCTTCCTCTTCCCCTTCCCTTCCCTTTTTTCCATTCCTTCTCCCTTTTCCCCTTTCCCTTCCCTTCCCTTCCCTTCCCTTCCCTTCTTCATACTAAACAATTCTCCTGGACTTTCTTCTGACAGACCTCATTCCATCTGACAAAAGGTTTTTTTGCTTTTGAAACATGTTATTTCCGTTGAGAGCATTTTAGTAAAAATGGATGGAATAGATTATTCTTGCATTTATGAGATAGTGTCCTGTCTTTCACTGTCCAATTGCAGATGCAGGAATCTGTAGCTACCCTGATTCCTCAAGATTCAACCAAACCCAGAATAATTTCTTCCCACTGAGCTTTTTTTAGATTTGGAAACAAGTGAAAGAAAGCCTCAGAGTGGTGGAAAGATTAGAATGGGGAACTGCATTCAAGCCAATTAGTCCTTGGCTTACAACCATTTGTCTAGTGATAATTAAAAAATACAATGACATTGAAAAAAGTGACTTATGGCTGTTTTCACACTTACAACTATGGCAGCATCCCCATGTTCATGTGATCAAAATTTGGACGCTTGGCAACTGGTTCATATTTATGAAGGTTGCAGTGTCCTGGGGTCATATGATCATCTTTTGCGACCGTCTGACAAGCAGAGCCAACGGGGAAGCCAAATTCATTTAACAACCGTACTACTAACTTAACAACTGAAGTGATCCACTTAACAGCTGTGGCAAGAAAGGTCATCAAATGGAGCAAAATTCACTTATCACAGGGGTCTGCAACCTTAAACACTCAAAGAGCCATTTGGACCCCTTTCCCACAGAAAAGAAAACACCGGGAGCCACAAAACCCTTCCCGTGCCTGACTATTTCTTGAGCGGCCACAAAATTAGCATATGTAGTTAAATTAAACATTCTGTTTTCTTCTGAAACTTTTCTTTTCTTGGATTTATCCATGGTTGGCCTACCGGGGTTTGAAAAGCTCAATAAATTGTGTGATGGTGGGTGTCGCACATTGGCTGTTGTGACACATATTTTGAGTGACTGGGAGCCGCAGCAGAGGGGTGAAAGAGCCACATGCGGCTCCAGAGCTGCAGGTTGCTGACCCCTGACTTAACAACTGTCTTGCTTAGCAACAGAAATGTGGGGTTCAATTGTGGTCGTAAGTCAAAGGTCTACCTGTACAGTGGGGGTATCAAACTTGATTTCATTGAGGGCTGCATCAGGGTTGTGTTTGACCTTGGGGGGGCTGGGGTGTGAGGTCAGGGTGGGCGTGGCCAGCTCGACATCACTCATTGAGACTCCATCCACCCAGGCTCCGTTTTTGGCCACAACAGCCTCAAATGGAACTTGGGGAGGCGGTGCATGGCCCACCTGGGCTCCGTTTACACTGCAACGGCTTCCTGCAACCCTGTGCCAGCAAAAACGGAGCTCAGGGAGGCCATACACAGCGCTCCTGAGCTCTGTCTTCGCTGGCAGAAGCACCATGGGCTGGTCCTTTGGTGTTTCCAGGGTGGGCCCATGGGCCAGATCTAAGCACCCCACAGGCCTTGAGTTTAACACCCCTGCTGTACAGCATCTGTTCTTCACCCCTTCACTATCTCCAACTATAAGGAAACTAAAAAAAAAAAAAAACACCATGAAGGAAACTATTGCTGGAAGAAATGTCCTTCTGAGTTCAGTTCCAAGTGGAGAAAAAGACACTGGATTCATGGAAGTTGCTTGGAAGGAAGGTTTATTGATGAATAGGATCACATGGCTTGAGATCCTGGGCAAAAAGGGAAGAGATGCTGAGTGTCCCTGGGTTTTATGCCCTCTGTTGGGCTTTGAATTTGAGCCTGTATTCTGATTGGTTGTCAGACTCCCATGGGGCCATGCAGGAGCAACTCTGTAGGCTGTCCTGAGTCTCTGTAGGTTGACTTTTGAGTCCCAGGTTTGGTTGACTCTTGCTGGGTGATGATGCAATGAAAGGGCTTTAGGCAATTACTACTATGGCTCTGACTGAAGGAGGTAGATCTTTGTTACGTAGAATAGACTTGCTGTGGTCTGCCAGCAGCCTGCGGAGCTGGCAGCAGAGTTGGACAGTGAGGAGGATGGAGAGGAACATGGGCCAGTACTGGAGTCTGGGGAAGGCTCGGACGAGAACTCTGCGTCGGAGGCAGAGATGGGGCCAGGGCCATCTAGGAGTTATGCGTGGACTCCGGAGCCTCCTGACTCGGACATCAGAGAAGCAGAGGAACAGAAGGAGCTTGTTCCTAGTGCACACATGCGCAGAGCTGCCAGAAGGCAAGAACAGTTAAAACAAAAGAGACAACTCTGGAGTAAGGCCTGGAGATGATTGGCCCCTCCCATAAGGCTTAAAAGAAGAGCAAAGGCACATGGGCCCTTTGCAGAAAAGCAACGTTGTTAATTCTGTTCCCAATCGGCATCTGTTTTTGATTCTGGACTCCGCGTGGCTTTGCTAAGTAGGTTTTTGACAGCGTGTCAAGGGAGATAAAGGTGGGCGATTATCTCGAAGGACTTCTCCCGAAGGACTTTTTGCAACTAATTGGGACTCAGCTGTGAATGAACGTAATTCACAGCTGTCGCAATAAAAGAGGTTTTTGGGACTACTTGTGTGTTTTAATGACTCAGGAAGCCGAAGTCACAACAAGACTGGCCCAGGCCTTAATGGCCCATTGAGAAATGGGGGAGGCGGCTGAGTTGCTGCCTTCCTTTTAGGGAAAATATTCTAATATTCTAAAAGGATTCTAATATCCTTTTAATATTTGCTAAAATATCTCATTTTCCTAGGAGAGGGGTGGATTTTAACTTCCAACACTATTGAAGATCTTCCCAAGCCTTCCAGGGAATGAAGGCGAATAACAGAAATCCATGTAAGGGAGGGAGGAAACACCTATCTTTTGAAAATTGCAAGGCAAATTTTGGCCCAGGATTATTTGGAGTAGATAAAAGTTACTTTCCCGCTTCCCAGCTCGATCAACAGGATGCAACAGGCAGGCAGGCAGGCGTTCCCTTTTAAACCAGCTCGCCATTGATCTCTGTGAGCATGTACTGTGTCCTGTCAGACAAGGCAGATAATGACCCGGCCTGCTGGAAATGGGACTATATGACATCACACTTTTGAAAGCAGACAATTTAGTAATCTTATCTGCCTTGACAGGTATAAAGGGTATTTCAAAAACTGATTGTATCTGCTGCAATTTTAAGAGGGCTGACTTGTGACAAGGAAAATCTTTATGAATCTGCTTTCCCCAGAGAATAAACTCTTCAAGGGGATAGTGCAATAGCATCTCTCTCTCTCTCTCTCTCTTTAGTGTTAAGGAGATTATACAATGCAAAATGTTATTAAGGATTAAGAGAACAAGTGAAGGGTGCAGTAAAGTTGGCAGGAGAGATTCTGGTTGGGGGGTGGGGGAATAGTCATTTCCCCCAATGTCTCAGAAACTCCTTAAATACAAACAATGATTAGTCATATCATAAACCCACATGTGGATAGGGTTCTCCATAGGATCTCTAAGCCTCACACTTAAGCCTCACACCAAGAACATTAATATTGGGCCAGATGGCACAATTACATAATTACAAGATAAAACCTCCAGGTAGTCCTCTCTTTGACCAAAGTTTCCTTTGCATGTTCCGATGAATAAGTCATATGCAGAGACATCCATAACAAGCCATCCAAGTGACGATGATGACGACACTGTCTTGCACGATTATAATAATTGTATTGTAACATTTGATGCAAGTGTGGCAACAGACCCATTTGCAAAAATAGAATAGAATAACAGAGTTGGAAGGGACCTTGGACGTCTTCAAGTCCAACCCCTTGCTTAGATAGGAAACCTTATACCATTTCAGACAAATAGTTGTACAATCTCTTCTTGAAAACGTCCAGTGTTGGAGAATTGACAATTTCTGGAGGCAAGTTGTTCCACTGATTAATTGTTCTAACTGTTAGGAAATTTCTCCTTAGTTCTAGGTTTCTTTTCTCCTTGATTATTTATTTATTTATTATTTTATTTTTATCAAATTTATATACTGCCCTTCTCCCTGAGGACTCAGGGCGGTGTACAGCCAGATAAAAACATATAATACAAACATTAAAAACAATTAAAAGAAATATCTCTGGCCCCAAATTTAAAAGACAAAACCAATTAAAATTATTAAAAGAATTTGTTAAGCCAGCCCGGCTTGCTGAAATAAGAAAGTTTTAAGGGCACGGTGGAAGGCACTGAGGTCTTGGATTCTCCTTATCTCTGGGGGCAGCTGATTCCAGAGGGTAGGTGCCCCCACAGAGAAGGCCCTCCCCCTGGAGGTCACCAGCCTACATTGTTTGGCTGATGGCACCCCGAGGAGGCCCTCTCTGTGGGAGCACACAGGTCGATAGGAGGTCATCGGTGGCAGCAGGCGGTCTCGAAGATAACTAGGTCCTATGCCATGGAGCGCTTTAAAGGTGGTAACCAACACCTTAAAGCGCACCCGGAAGACCACTGGGAGCCAGTGCAGCTCACGCAGGAGCGGTGTTATGTGGGAGCGCCATGTAGCTCCCGTAACTACCCACGCGGCCGCATTCTGCACCAGTTGGAGCCTCCAGGTGCTCTTCAAGGGGAGCCCCATGTAGAGAGTGTTACAGTAGTCCAGGCGAGAGGTGACGAGGGCATGAGTGACTGTGCACACGGAATCCCGATCAAGAAAGGGGCGCAACTGGAGAATCAGGCAAACCTGACAAAAGGTCCCCCTGGCCACAGCCATCAGATGTTCCTCCAAGGACAGCTGTGTATCCAGGAGGACTCCCAGATTCCGTGCCCTCTCCGCGGGGGCCAAAGACTTGCCCCCAATAGTCAGCAATGGAGTCAGATGACTATATCGGGATGCCGGGAACCACAGCCACTCAGTTTTGGAAGGGTAGAGCTTGAGCCTGTTCCTCCCCATGGGTGGATTAGTTTCTACCCACTGCTTCTTGTCCTACCTTCAGGTACTTTGGAGAATAGATTGACCTTCTCTTCTTTGTGGCAACCCCTGAGATATTGGAAAACTGCTACCATGTCACCCCGAGTCCTTCTTTTCACAAAGATGGTATGATGGATGTGGTCATCATTTACCTCCTGCTCCCACCTCACCAAAAGTACCTAAGCATTGCTCTTTGCTGCTCTACAAAGATTTGTGAATGAGCAACTTGGTAAAACAGAGAACTGGGGAAATAATCCTCTGCTGATTCTGCTTCTTTTTCCTGCAAAACATCTTCCAAAAAGAAGAACCAAGGCACGTTAGGTATTGAGGTAGTAGAAGAGGAACCATTGGTCTCCTCTATCCCCCTTGCTTTTGTTTAGAGGAGGAGATAATTCTGCCTTAGTCTCCATTCTACTTGAATCAGTTCGGTCAAGGCAGAAAATGGATGAAGAATTTGGAGGTGGTGATTTACTATATCTGGTCAATACCCTGTTTCCCCAAAAATAAGACACTGTCTTATATTGTTTTAAACCCCAAAATAAGCACTTGGCCTTATTTTCAGGAAGGTCTTATTATTTTGGGGCACGTGGAGGAAACCAGAGGAAATTGTGGGGACCAGCTGTGCATGCATTTAAATATTTTGAGGGAGGGCTTATTTTCAGGGGGGTATTTTAGCGCATGCGGTCAAAAGCCCGATTGGGCATATAATCAGGGGATGTCTTATTTTGGGGGAAACAGGGTACAATCTTAACAAGATAGAAACATCATTAGCAGGTATTTCCCAGGCCCAGGAGGTAAGTCTACAGGTTGTCCTTGATGGGGTTGCATTCTTTCTAAATGATTGAGTGTTCATATTCAAGAAAATGCTTTAAAGGGTCAAGCAAAGATTCAACAGATTCATTTTCATAATATGAAAAATTTGGTTAGTATTAAGCTTGGGGTGTTATGTACACTGGATCATTATATTAATTTAACATAAGTGTGACCCCAGATAATGAGTGTTTCTATAGTCACACCAAAGGCATGTTAGCCACTGCAATGACATCTCAATAACCAAGGATCTCAACATGTCTGGCACAGGTAGAACTCCCTGGAATCTCTTTGGATTAGGTTACATTCAGCCAGGGGTGAAATCCAGCAGGTTCTGACAGGTTCTGGAGCAGGGATGGGTTCTAAATTTTTTTACTACCGGTTCTGTGGGCATGGCTTATTTTGTGGGTATGGCTTGATGGTCATGTGACAATTATTTAGGATTTAGCAGAGATACTGTACCGATCTACCCATTTATTTTTTGCAGGCACTGATCTACTCATGTATTTTTGCAGGCACCGGTTTACTCATTTGTTTTCTTTTAACACTGATCAGCTGTAGGGCGGCTCTTTGAAGCCCCGTGGCAAGAGTTTAAACAGTTTTTTCCCTCTAGCCATCAACTGGGACTCAGGAGGCAGCAATAGATTGGGGGTGGGGCCAAATAAAAGGTAAGAATAATGTGGGGGGCACGGGGGGTAGTAAAAAAAATTAGATTTCACCACTGCATTCAGCCAAAACTGGTGGTGATCGCAACCGTCACTCATTGATGTACATTGATGTACACAATCTATGGTAGACAAGATAGATTAGTGAGCCTGAAGTAATAGGCAGGCTAACGGGGTGGCAGGGGGGAGAGGGGAGCAAAAGAAAGTCCTTAATTTCGAAGATCCTCTATAAGCAATCCATTCTGTCTTCTGAAAGGAAGACATTCTCACTCTGTTATGAATTCTTAAGAACTCTGTGGATCAGCCTAAGATTAATGTGAGCGACTTGGCCAAAGTGATCCACCAAGCTACATATCTCCAGGCATGATCTGAGGTTCTAACAATGTACCATACCTACTTCTATAGAGTTCTTTTAAATTAGCAGCTCATTGTATGAATCCATGACCTTCTAATAAACTTCCAAATCTGGAGTATATATAGTACCTCCATATATTATATATACTCTCGTGCTCCACTTTGAAACTATGTGATCGGGCTTGATAAATTGACACTTAGAGTTTGAAAATTAATGAGTAGTTATGATTGGCCTCTCCTCTCCCTCAGGCTAGCCCCATAGAAGCCTCTCCCCTTCTCTCCCTCAGGCTGACCCTACAGAAACATCTCCTATCCTATCGCCTTCTCTCTCCATGAGGCTTGCCCCACAGAAGCCTGTCCTATGCTATCCCATTCTCTCCAGAGTTATTTTTAAGTTGGAAGGGGGAGTAGAAAGTCTAACTAATTAGCATCAGAGAGTGTTATAATAATATAGGAAATACTAATGCTCTGGTGGTCATTTCAAAAAATCCTTTCTTAGCGAGCACCTAGAAGCTGTTGTGGCTCCGTTGCCTGAGCCTTGGCTAGCAACAGATGCAGACTCTGAGAGTGAGGGAGAGGACTTGGCAAGGCCTCCCTCTCCAGGACCCTCCTCTCTGGCAATGCCTCCGGAGGACACCGAAGGCCAAACGATAGGCTCAGAGCCAAGCACGTCCCCGCAGCCACAGGTGGACAGCGATGAAGAAGATAAGTGCTGGCTGGACCCGTGACAGAGGCACAGGGAGAAGCGTGCACAGCAGAAGGGAAGGCGTGCCAGAGATTAGCTGAGTCACTGGACCACACCCCACAGGGTATAAATGTGGATGTGGTGGCCGGTTCAGTTTGTGATGAGCAAAAACTGGAAATACTCCATGATCTCTGTGTTACTGGACTTTGCCTGCTTTATCGGACTGCATTTGGATTAATCCTTGTATTGTTGACACTCTGCCTGTTTTATCGGAATGCTGGCAGTCTAATCTTTGTTTTGTGTGAGTAAAGTCTGAATTGGTAGCTAGCCACTGGGTTGCCGCCAGCTTTATCTTCAAAGAGTTTTGTCGTGTGGCTTATTAACTCCGGGCCATTTGTGGGGGTGCGTGTGGGGTACGGGGACAGAACAGAAGCCAAGAGGAACATACATGGCAAATTTCAAGTTTGTAGGCTTTACGGTTCTGGAGATTTCATGATTAATGCGTTGGTTAGAACCGCAAGTGTTGTGAAGTGTTGACAATGTCAATACCATGGGTGTGACCAGGCTGATGGAGGGAAGGGAATGTTTTTGCAGCAAACGTATTTGTTGTCATGCTAAACTGTATTAAAACCCTCCATGGAGGACCTGTCTGGTTGAACATAATTCATCTTGTCATTCCCAGCAACACATTGGTAGCGATGGCATGAAAACTCATGTCGTGATTTTCACCTCTAGCTTCACCCTCTGTTATAGTACATCACAAATTCATTTAAATAGCGATATTAATGTTCTTAGAGATCACTACAAATGTACGGGAGCTGTTAATGTCTCGTGGGGACCACAGTGGAGAATTTTATCAGGTTGAGGATGAGGTATTTGATGAAGTAATAACAAACTAGCTTCGAATTGTCTTTCATTACCCTTTATCTCTCCTAGGGACAATATAATCTTATTCAAATTATAATTGCCTTGGTTATCAATGAGGTTTGCTATTTATTTACCTGCACCCAGAAATGCAAATGTACATGGATTCTCCTATTTTAATGTACCTGTAATGAAATTCCCTCTGCTATCAGAATCATGCATGACAACAAATTACAAACTAGTTATGGGGAAGTGCCATTGCTCAGACTTAAAAAGACAATGCAGACAAAATAGAGGCCCTCCCAGCCCTCAAAAGTAAGGTGGTTCCTTCCTCATTCTTTAAAATGTAGGTTGATAAAAGTAAGCAAACAAATCCAATCATTATAAATAAATGTGAGAGAGTATACAGGAAATAAAGAGTGGATGCTAAGAGTATTTCTAAAGGAATTGGGTCTTGTGATTGGTGTGGCAGTGGGAGATACTACAGGAAATTCAGTTTTTTAGTTTACAGCCTCCCTAAGGTGTTGAGCAGCCAACAAGGTTTAATAAGGGACTAGCTAGATCAAGAAACTCCCAGAAAAGAGTCCGAGGTAGCGCAGAAAAGATGTCCTCAAATACCAAAGGGAGAAAGACTCCAGGTATCTCTGTACAACCTGGTGGCCTTCAGATGAATTGAAAGCCTGGGGAATTCTAAAAGTGGTAGTCTCAACATAGTTAGAGGTTATCGGGTTGGGAACAATTGTTGTAGCAATGAGAAATTTTTATATATCAATTGTAGAAGGTAAGAGTAAAACATCTAAATCCTTATTTCACCATGGAATTTGGGAACTCTTTTGTTCATTCTCTACAGGAAATCTTCTACACTAATGTTCTAGTTTTCTCTACAAAGGAGGATGAAACTCCAGACTCCTTAATGTTGAAACAAAAGAAGAAATTACATGTCATCTCAGTCATACCTGTTGAAATGTCCCTATTTGTACAATTCCTAAAGGTGCAGGAGTCTTACTCTCTTGGAAATGTGGCTCTTTTCCATTTGTCATGATTCCTCACTAGGTGGAAAGAATGACCTACATTGTACAGGCTGACTTATGGGCACTGGGATCAGTGGTGGGTTGCTACTGGTTCACCCCGGATCGGGCGAACTGGTACCGCCGGCAGTGGGAGGCTCCACAAACCCACCCAGACGCTTCTGCACATGCGCAGAAGCGTCGAGCGCACACGCACCCACAAGCGAACCGTTAGCGACAGGTTTTGAAGCCCTCCCCTGACTGGGATGTCCATAGGTCAGAGTGAGGCCTGCAGAACAGGCTTTCCTATAGGCAGGCCCCAAGAATGAAGAACAAGAGTAGTTACTTTATTGTTCACTTGTAGACAGAATCTTGCCAGACTAAAGCAACTATCTGCATAGCTATAGATATGCTGTATGGACTGCTAGGGAGAAATTGTCTTAGTCCTCTTCCTGCCTACCAGACATTCTAAGCTGCACTGCCTCTTTTTCTTCTGGGAAGCAGCCTTTCCCACCTGGGAATCCAGACTACATTCCACCACATCTATATATTGAACCACTGAGTTCCAAGTGACAACATGTCAGTATTCCTGCAGGCGTAATATGATTATAAACTTGGCCATAACATCCCAGGAACTGGGAAAATTCTTCACAGAACTCCCTGTTCCAATTGGGCTTCTTACTGTTCCTTATTTTTCACTTGCTCTTGAGTTATTCCCAAATTCTTCTTCCTTTCTGATCTTCAGTTCTTACTTAACTTTGGACTTGGTTCCTGGCTGCTCATTCTCTAGACCTGTGGCCTTACCATTCCTCTTGCTGATTGAAAAAAAAATACCAAGTAATCCCTTATGTAGTACGGATAAATAAAGGTAATAAATATTCAGTGAAGAACTTTGAGTCTAAATGTTCATCTTTCATTCTGGGCCACTCCAGGCATGTTGATATTGATTATTAACTATGAACTAATGTTTCCCATTCAAATTCAAATTAATACATTAATTATTCTCAATTCCCCTCCTTCTCAAAGTCTTATGATATGCAAAACCCCCATGATATGTCAATATGTCATGTCAATATAATCAGCATAGGCACAGACATATGAATTATTTCTTTTCTTTTTTTTCCTTTTCCATGAACTGAATCCCTAAGGGTTTTTCCAAAACTTGCATTTTGGATCACAACGCTGGACTTTATTCACTTAATCAGTCATCCCATCTTGATTAATAGACTTTTTAAACAGAGTCATCTATAAGTAATGTAGGCTATATTGGGCACCTTGATCAAATACCAAATTTTAGAATTTGATTGGTTTATATCCTCTAGGCCTATGATAAATGTCTAGAGATTTCTTGAAGTGATTTTTTCCCCTCTTCCTCTGGTCCTCCCCCTCCATGCTTCACACTGATACTCATTTTAGTCCTTGGATTGTGATATGAATATTTAACTGAAGCAATAGTTCAAGTACTTATTCTCCAAGGCTGAGTTCACAAAGAGAACAACTTTTCATTCAGTAAAAAATGTACTTTATTGCAATATTCAGTACAAATGGAGAATGAGATGAGGAATAGGAAGGAGATGCTAAGATCCTAACTTTTAGAAACTTACCTGTAATATTTGACTGGGACTAGAAAAAAAAGGAGATCCTAATAGAGGAATGAAGCTCCTATGGTGAAATCCATTTTTTTTACTACCGGTTCTGTGGGCGTAGCTTGGTGGGCATGGTTTAGCTTGATGAGTGTGGCTTGGTGGGTGTGGCAGGGGAAGGATATTGCAAAATCTCCATTCCCACCCCACTCCAGGGGAAGGATACTGCAAAATCTCCATTCCTACCACTCCTGGGGGAAGGATATTGCAAAATCTCCATTCCCTCCCCACTTTGGGGCCAGTCAGAGGTGGTATTTGCCAGTTCACCGAACTACTCAAAATTTCCACTACCGGTTCTCCGAACTGCTCAGAATTTCCGCTATCGATTCTCCAAAACCTGTCAGAACCTGCTGGATTTCACCCCTGCTCCTATCGCTGTTCAATAACAGCTTCTAACACCTCAGAAGAGTATCATTAGGTGAATCAACTGGTTGCTGCTCCCTGCCTTTCCATGTGAATCAAGCAACCTTCAGCAGATCCGGTTAATGTATGTAGGAGATGACCAGGCTGAGCCCGAAGGTGGGATCAAAATACATCAGCAGTCTCAAATTTCTTTGTGCTCACAAGAGAACTAAATCCAATCCACCCTGCATTCCATTGACTCCTATCTTCCAACAATTTGCTTTGACCGTTAGTAGCTCAGATTCTTGTAGAGAGCGTTAACTTACAATAAAACTATTTTCTTTCGAACTGCCTGGACTCCTGATTTCCTGCATTTGACAACTTCCAATTCAATAGCTTCCTAAAGCTAAGCAGAATTCTCCTGGAACCAAAAAGTAGCTTCATCAGTAATTCTGCCTCCATGGACCTGTACTATATATTGTGCTCTTAGAGGACAATTTTCCTTAGAAATATAAAAACCTACCACAATTGCTACATCCCCTTACACCTATGTCTCTGAGAAATTCAAGAGCCTCTTTGTGAGGGCCCAACTAACAGTAGATCATTAATACTAGGAACAAATTGTGTAAGCAAAAGCTACAGATGGAGCCTAAAAACTGGGATGGAAAGGACATTTTGGTTTTGCTTGGCCAGATTGCAAATCAGGTTGTCATATCACTCATTTTTGTTGAACTCACAAGAGGATGTGTGGTATATTCCATCATTATGAGACTGTCAGGCCCAGGAAATATAACCCAATTTGAATTTTCTATTGGAGGGCATCAAAAGGTCATCACTCTGGCTTTTCACGACTTGACCCTTTTTGAATTCTAAGTGCCCTTTTTGAGCGATTAGTGTGATATTTGGGTGATTCATTCATTACAGGTTGCTGATTAAGGCAAAGAAAGGAAATCTGACATTTCCATCATAGGTCACTGAAAAGCCATCATCCGAACAACTTACTGTTAGTTATTTTAATTTTTCCCATGGGTTGCCTAGAGACATGGTTTCCTGTTGAGAGAAACAAAAGGGACCAGAGGTTGCAGTGTCTATTCATCAAATCTTTATCAAAATGTTGAGGGAGAAGATATTTCATTGGCAGCAGCAATGTGCACTAATTATGTGGTTTCTAGTTTGAGCAGATCCCTTATTATCTTTCTTCTTCTGGGGACTATTTTTCACCAGATTTCATATATGGACACCAATTCAAAGTAGGAAGTCAATGTCTGGGTTATGCATCACTCTAACCTATGATTTATGTTAATCACAGTTTGCTAAACAAGTCGTAGTTGTTGGGTTCAATAAAATTAATCCAAACAAACGTACACGATGGCTCACAATAACATATGAACACAATCAGCTTCTTATTGTTAGAACTGATATATTGTAATGGACTGTGAGAATGACTTTGGAAGACGGAAGGAGGAGGAGGAGCTGTAGAAGAAGAGCAGGCAGAGCTGGTGGGCAGAGTTAAATGCATCGTCAGTTTAGAGTCCTTGTGTTGCCAGCTCCCCTTGAATTCCATTGACCCTTTAGGGCTGATCAGATTCTTGAATATAGGCTTGAATAAATTGTTCATGCTGTAACCTACATAAATGGCTCTGATTATTTGCACCTGACTTCAACCAGGACAACATTTAGAGAAGAGATATCTCAGCGTACAGAAGGAATGGAGATAGCATCTCAGAAGAGACCCTCCCTAGCTCTCTGGGAAGTAAAGGCAGGGGAGTGGGGGAATTGCTTTCAGACATATAATTTTCTGTTACTATAACATTACAATAAAAGTAGTATTGGAAGTCATGGTTTGGTTTCTTGTCTGGACTGCCTTGAAGAGTTGGTACCAGAGCTGGGTTTCAGCAGGTTCTGACCAGTTCTGGAGAACCGGTAGTGGAAATTTTAAGTAGTTTGGAGAACCGGTAGTAAAAATGCTGACTGGTCCTGCCCCCATCTATTCTCTGCCTCCCGAGTCCCAGCTGATCGGGAAGAAATGGAGATTTTACAATATCCTTCCCCTGGAGTGGGGAGAGAGTGGAAATTTTACAGTATCCTTCCCCTGCCACACCCACCAAGACACGCCCACCAAGACACACCACACCCACCAAGACACACCCACAGAATTGGTAGTAAAAAATTTTGAAACCCACCACTGGTTGGTACATGTGTGGAGTGCTCTCTACATGGGGCTCCCCTTGAGGAGCACCCGGAGGCTCCAACTGGTGCAGAATGTGGCCGCGCGGGGGATTATGGGAGCAAGAGGGCGCTCCCATGTGATGCCTCTCCTGCGCGACCTGCATTGGCTTCTAGTGGTCTTCCGGGTGCGCTTCAAGGTGTTGGTCACCACCTTTAAAGCGCTCCATGGCATCGGACCTGGATATTTGCGAGACCGCCTTCTGCCGCCAATAGCTTCCCACCAACCAGTATGCTCCCACAGAGAGGGACTCCTCAGGGTGCCGTCAGTCAGGCAATGTCGGCTGGCGACCCCCAGGGGGAGGCCCTTCT
The DNA here is from genome assembly GCA_022577455.1 of Arizona elegans. Classification (NCBI taxonomy): domain Eukaryota; kingdom Metazoa; phylum Chordata; class Lepidosauria; order Squamata; family Colubridae; genus Arizona; species Arizona elegans. The sequence continues at coordinate 78,966,450 of JAKOOJ010000007.1, forward strand.
CTGTGGCAGCACCTGCCCTCTGGAACGATTTGCCCCCGGAGATACGAAGGATACCAGATCTCCGGGCCTTTTGCCGTGCCCTAAAAACTTTTCTTTTCCACCAAGCAGGGCTGGCGTGAACTCCCCCCCCCCCCCCTTTTTTAGCTCTTTTAGCTTTTTAGCTTTTTAAGTGTAAATTGGGTTTTAATTGGATTGTGTTAAATTGTGGGCCAAAGCTGTATAATTCTTTTAATTGATTTTAAATTTTGTAATGGTATGTTTTTTATCCTTGGCTGTGCACCGCCCTGAGTCCAAAAGGAGAAGGGCGGTATATAAATTGAATAAATCATCATCATCATCATCATCATCATCATCATCATCATCATCATCAAGAAACCAATAATCAATAATTTTGAGCCACAAAAATGAAATCAGTGATCTGTAAGTGTAACTATTAGGCTTTTTCAACAAATTATGTTTCACATAAACAATGGTTGAAGCACAGTGGATGGAAATGGCCAGTGTCAGAGAATAATCAGGATCCAATCCAGGATCTGAGCTACGTTGCTAATGCCTATAGTACAAAGAACATTTTTCATAGCCTCCAAGAGTCCACGTATCTCTTGCCCAGGGGATAAAAACTTACTCTGCTGTTTCTGATACTGATTTCTTAAACGATCGCTTTCTGATGTGTTTGCAAACTTGAATAAGTTACTGCCAAAACTTAAAATCAAATGGAAATCTAATGTGCACTGGCCTAATTTTATCATCAAGGTAATTATTAATGAATTTGGATCCTGTACTCAATACCAACTGATGTCAATCTTAACTCAGCATGGGGAAATTGGTTGAAAAAAATAAGGGTCCAAGCAGACTTGGAAAACAGAAGCATTTGTTTTGTCATTTTTCTGTGTTTATTATTAGATCTATAACAAGAATATTCTCACCATCGTACAAAATAAAGTATCTCTTTTTTTGTTTTTGCTTTGTCCAACTAGCATAGTCTGTCTGCCTGCCTAACTCTCTCTCTCTCTTTCTCTCCCTCTCTCTCTCCCTCTTCCCCTCCCTCCCTCTCTCCCTCTTCCTTCCCTCCCTCTCTCCCTCTCTCCCTCTCCCCCTCCCTCCCTCTTCCTTCCCTCCCTCTCCCTCTTCCCCTCCCTCCCTCTCTCTCCCTCTTCCTTCCCTCCCTCTCTCCCCCTCCCCATCTCCCCCTCCCTCCCTTTCCCTCCCTCCATCTCTCTCTCTCTCTCTCATCCCAAAATAGAAGACAATTATGAATTAATATTTACTTCTAGATATTTAAATATTTTATCTCAAAACACATGTTCTGAACAGACTTTGGGTAACTTTCATACTTTTCTCTGCCCCAACCCTGTTTGTGCAATGTTCTTCAGTTTTAGGCTTGTCCATCTCTTTCTGTTGTATTGAAGATAAAAATCTTTCAGGTTAACATTATCAATAGTTTTTATTACAGAAAGCTGATGCTATCAACACCCTATCTGTCTATTTAATTAGAAACCTAGAGGCATGGAGTGTGTCATTCCAGATGAAGATTCTCAGACAAGCATAGGGAAGGGAGGGAATATACTTTTTTTTTTAAAGAACAAGATTTAAAGGATGATGACATTTAACAAGAATAATCTTTTTTTATTTATTTATTTATTTATTGGTTCGATTTATATGCCGCCCTTCTCCGGAATTATTTTTTCTATCTTAAAATTAAAAACAACAACACTGTTGGGTGCAATTTGACAGATATATACATATTTGTTAGTTAGCTCCTTAATGCCCTTGATACCACAAAAAGAGCAGCTTCGTTGTTCAATGAAGTCTGACAAAAGTTTAGCAAAGTTTCCTACCATTGGAATACTCTATAAGGAATGAGAAGCTTCCTTTGGCTTGTAGGTAAAGTACATACCTAGAATAGAATTCTTTATTGGCCAAGTGTGATTGGACACACAAGGAATTTGTCTTTAGTGTATATGCTCTCAGTCTACATAAGGAGAATAAAATACATTCAAGAATAAAAAGATGCAACACTTAGTGATAGTCAAGGTTACTAATAAGCTATCAAATTGTACTAGGAAACATATAACTGAAAGATACAAGCCACATGGTTATAGTAATAAGTGGGAAGAGATAGATGCTAGTAGGGGAGACACCATCTTGCTATTTAGCCCTACAGTCCTTGCAAGCAAAATAACAGTAAGAAGAATGCTTTGAAGAAATATGGGGCCATTGATTGCAAAACACTTTTCTGCGCTTGTCAAAACCAAAGTTTCAATGCAACCTCAAGATCCAACTCACCCTATTTTGTAGCTAATTTGCAGATGGAAAGAGTTGATTTATTTTATTATTTATTTTTTTATTTATTTCATCAAGCATGTATTTTATGACAGATACAAATGTAAACATAATTATAAATACATGAAAAGGATACGAATAAAAGAAAACATTAGGACAGGGACGGTAGGCATGCTGGTGCACTTATGCACGCCCCTTACAGACCTCTTAGGAATGGGGTGAGGTCAACAGTAGACAGTTTAAGGTTAAAGTTTTGGAGATTTGGGGAAGAAACCACAGAGTCAGGTAGTGCATTCCAGGCGTTGACCACTCTGTTACTGAAGTCATATTTTCTGCAGTCTAGTTTGGATCAGTTTACCATGAGTTTGTATCTATTGTGTGCTCTTGTATTGTTTTGGTTGAAGCTGAAGTATTCATTGACAGGTAGGACATTGTAGCAGATGATTTTATGTACTATGCTTAGGTCAGACCGAAGACGGCGAAGTTCTAAGTTGCCTAAGCCCAAAATTTCAAGTCTGGTGGCATAAAGTATTTTGTTGCGAGCAGAGGAGTGGAGGACTCTTCTCGTGAAATATCTCTGGACTTGTTTGATTGTATTAATGTCCGATATGCAGTGCAGGTTCCAGACAGATGAGCTGTATTCAAGAATTGGTCTGGCAAAAGTTTTGTATGCCCTAGTTTGCAGTTCAATATTACCGGAGAAGAAACTATGCAAGATTAGGTTAACAACTCTTAATGTTTTTTAAGCAATGCTGTTACAGTGAGCTCTGGCATTTAGATCATTTGAGATGAGTACTCCATTGGATTTCAGTTAAAGGCAGAGGAATGACTTAGCCGAAGAACCCAAAATCTAAATGGCTCACTAGGCTTAACTCTGCAATTAAACCTGTTGCATCTCACGCACACAGATTGTTCTTTATTTTGAAGGCAGTAAGGAAACTTGACTAAGGGCATTTCTATGTTGCAATGTTCAGGTGTTTCTCTCTCTCTCTCTCTCTCTCTCTCTCTCTCTCTCTCTCTCTCTCTCTCTCTCTCTCTCTCTCTCTCTTTTTGTGTGTGTGCACAGACTGGATGGAAATGTGGCTGTTTTAACAAATCCCTCTCCAGGTTTCAGCCCTTCCCTAAACATGGCCAGAGTTTTCCTGTTCTTTCCCTTCTTGAGCTAGAAGGGGGAATTCTGCAAGAACTCATGTCATTTTCATCCAGGAAAAAGACATTTCATTGTTCCTCTGCTGGTCTGTTGAATCTGTTAAAATACACAGACACACAAACACACCCTAAGCTAGAGACCATAGCAGAAGTGTTATATCTCAGTGGATTAAAACAGCCCTTTCTGAAAGAAAACCAGCAAATGAAACAAGGGTTAAAAATAAACAAGAGACAGTTGCTGCATTTTTTTCACCCTCCATCCCATGATTTAATTGCTAGAAAACATTCTAAATCTACATCTTTCTTAGGGAAGCAACAGATTATATCTGGTTTTATACAGTATATTCATCTCTAGTGATTGCCAAACGTAGTAACGTAATGAATGCTTCCTAGCTGAGTTAGGTCCTGGTGATGTGCACATGAGGAAATGCATGTTGAACAACATGTTCTTCCAGCATCTGAATCTTTGGGATATCTTAAGATTGTAGTAAGAATATAAAGTTATATTTGGGATGTATTCCAAAGGGTTAGATTTCACCAATATGAGTAGGTGAAATTTGGGAGTAAAATGACACATGGTTTGCAATTTATTATTATTATTATTATTATTATTATTATTATTATTATTATTATTATTATTATTATTATTAATTGAATTTATATACCGTATGAAATATGTATGTCTGCATTTGCACAAGGTTCACTTCATCACAGAGAGAAAAAACTTGTAGCTGCATACCCTTAAGATGTTTTTGTTGTTAGTTGTGAAGTCGTGTCTGACCCATCGCGACCCCATAAGCTCATGCCAACTGCTTCAGTGACTCCATCCAGCCACCTCGTTCTCTGTCATCCCATTCTTCTTTTGCCGTCAATTGTTCCCAGCATTAGGCTCTTCTCCAGTGAGTCCTTCCTTCTCATTAAGTGGCCAAAGGATTTGAGGATCTGGTCTTCTAAAGAGCAGTCAGGGTTGATCTCCTCTAAGACTGACCGATTTGATCGCCTTGCAGTCCAAGGGACTCACAGGAGTCTTCTCCAGCACCATAATTCAAAGGCCTCAATTCTTTGGCACTCAGCCTTCCTTATGGTCCAACTTTCACAGCCATCCATTGCAACTGGAAAAACCATAGCCTTGACTATACACACTTTTGTTGGCAGAGTGATGTCTCTGCTTTTTAGTATGCTATCTAGATTTGCCATAGCTTTCCTCCCCAGGAGCAAGCGTCTTTTAATTTCTTGGCTGCAGTCCCCCTCTGCGGTGATCTTGGAGACCAGGAAAATAAAATCTGTCACTACCTTCATTTCTTCTCCATCTATTTGCCAGGAATTAAGAGGGCCGGATGCCATGATCTTAGTTTTCTTAATGTTGAGTTTCAAGCTAACTTTTGCACTCTCCTTCTTCACCCGCATCAAGAGGCTCTTTAGTTCTTCTTCACTTTCTGCCATTAGAGTGGTATCATCTACATATCTGAGGTTGTTGATATTTCTCCCGGCAATCTTTATTTCAACTTTTGATTCATCTAGCATTCAAGCCCCACCTTTCTCATGATGTGCTCTGCATTTATTTTAAATAGGCAGGGTGACAGCATACAGCCTTGCCGGACTCCTTTCCCAATTAAGATGCTAAGCTTGGCTAAATTTAATTCTGGTTCACTTTTTCTGAATTGTTCATATGTGATCCTAGTTTATTGGTTGCATGCAGTTCTGCGTTTTCTACAAATAGGGATTAATTCTGACAAAGAGTTTGGAATGGACAACTCGCTTCCCAGACAGAAACATACAAATGTTCAGCGTTACATAAAGAACAGAATAAGAAGATTGTAGCTAACATAAAGGATTTGTAGTTCAGAATTACTTAAAACTGGTTGGTGGTGACTTCAGAAGCGCCAGAGGTTGCATCTGTGACTATTTGCATACATTACACATTGTATACCAAAACAAGTAGATACAAGAACAGTTTTTTCCCGAATGCCATCACTCTGCTAAACAAATAATTCCCTCAACACTGTCAGACTACTCACAAATCTGCATTACTATTACTATTAACCTTCTCATCGTTCCTATCACTCATCTCCTCCCATTTATGACTGTATGACTGTAACTTGTTGCTGTATCCTTATGATTTATATTGATTGTTTTCTAGTATGATTTGATTGCTTATTTGTTCTCTATGACTATCATTAAGTGTTTTACCTTCTGATTCTTGACTAATGTATCTTTTCTTTTTATGTACACTGAGAGCGTATGCACCAAGAGAAATTCCTTGTGTGTCCAATCCCACTTGGCCAATAAAGAATTCTATTCTATTCTATTCTATTCTATTCTATTCTATTCTATTCTATTCTATTCTATTCTAGTCTAGTCTAGTCTAGTCTAGTCTAGTCTAGTCTAGTCTAGTCTAGTCTAGTCTAATCTAGTCTTTGTTCTGTTCTGTTCTGTTCTACTCTACTCTACTCTACTCTACTCTACTCTTTGTTCTATTTTGTTCTACTCTACTCTACCCTACCCTACTCTACTCTACTCTACCCTACCCTACCCTACCCTACCCTACCCTACCCTACTCTACTCTACTCTACTCTACTCTACTCTATTCTATTCTATTCTAAAACAAGAGATCTGCTTAATCTGGGCTCACATTAGATTTTGAAAACCTTTTTCCATTATAGAAGATGATGTTTCATAGTTAGGTAACAAAACATCTGCAAGGAAACAAGTGAGCATCAAAGACTCGCAAAATGTCAGAATGTATTTTCCCAAAGAAATGGATGGTTCTGTTGTGCTGTGAGACAATTGCTTGTGTTTATGCAACAAATTGAACCAGGTCATGCTAAACTTGCAAATTAAATGTGTACCTTGATTAGTCCTTTAATGGGAGGATACTTGTGTTGCGGAAAGAGTGAAAATGAGCTAATTCAGATGATAAATTAAGGGAGCTGTATGTAGCATTAAGGGATAAACAGAATTAAAACTGCACTGCCAACTGGAGGACTCTGTTTTTGCCACCGCCTTGTCGTTGACAAAAGTGACTCTCCTTCCCTAAATTTACAGCAAACTCAGTGGTGGGTTCCTACTGGTTCACCCTGGTTTGGGCAAACCGGTAGTGGCAGCGGTGGGAGGCTCCGCCCACCTGCCCGGATGTCATCATGGACGGTCTGGGCATGCACAGAAGGTTCTGCGCCTGTGCAAAAGTGCTGCGCGCAAGTGAAGCAAGCTCGCACACGCGCACACGCACGCTCACAGTTCCAAACCGGTAGCAAATTTAAGTGGAACCCACTACCTGAGCAAACTCTTTATTTTATTCCACAATAGTAGCATAAAATGTGGAATGTTAGAAAAACAAAACTTGCTCCCAATCAGAGCAGTAGGACAATGGGATCCATTACCCAGAGAGTTGGTGAATCGAGATATAATGAGTCCAGCTGTCTCGAGAGATTTAATTTCATTTCTTGCACCGAGCAAAGGCTTGGACATGATGGCCTTGGTAGTCCCATCTAACTACAGGTAGTCCTCAAATTACAACCATTCATTTAGTGATTGTTCAAAGCAGTGGTGAAATCTAAAATTTGTTACTACCAGATCTGTGGGCGTGGCTTGGTGGTGGTGGGGGTAATGTGACTGGGTGGACGTGGCCAATGTTTTTTTTTTCTTTTAAAACCATTTTTTCTACAACCTCTTCGGTGAAGAGGTTGTAAAAAAATGGTTTCAAAAGGCTCTGACGATCCCAGCTGAGTTGCCTGATAGGCAGAGGCTTTTTTTCTTTTAAAAGCCTCTGCTGATCAGGCAACTCAGCTTTACTCCCAGTGTTAATACCACTTTATAATGCCTTGGTAAGGCCACACTTGGAATACTGCATTCACTTTTGGTCGCCACAATGTAAAAAAGATGTGGAGACTCTAGAAAGAGTGCAGAGAAGAGCAACAAAGATGAATAGGATAGGATAGGATAGGATAGGATAGGATAGGATAGGATAGGATAGGATAGGATAGGATAGGATAGAATAGAATAGAATAGAATAGAATAGAATAGAATAGAATAGAATAGAATAGAATAGAATAGAATAGAATAGAATAACTGAGTTGGAAGGGACCTTGGAGGTCTTCTAGTCCAACCCCCTGCCCAGGCAGGAAACCCTACACCACTTCAGACAAATGGTTATCCAACATCTTCTTAAAAACTTCCAGTGTTAGAGCATTCACAACTTCTGCAAGCAAGTTATTCCACTTATTAATTGTTCTAACTGTCAGGAAATTTCTCCTTAGTTCTAAATTGCTTCTCTCTTTGATTAGTTTCCACCCATTGCTTCTTGTTCTACCTTCAGGTGCTTTGAAGAATAGTTTGACTCCTCCTTCTTTGTGGCAACCACTGAGATATTAGAAGACTGCTATCATGTCTCCCCTAGTCCTGCTCTTCATTAAACTAGACTAGCCCAGTTCCTGCAACCATTCTTCATATGTTTTAGCCTCCAGTCCCCTAATCTTCTTTGTTGCTCTTCTCTGCACTCTTTATAGCGTCTCAACACCTTTTTTACATTGTGGCAACCAAAACTGGATGCAGTATTCCAAGTGTGGTCTGATCAAGGCATTACAAAGTGTTATTAACACTTCACGTGATCTTGATTCTATCCCTCTGTTTATGCAGCCTAGAACTGGGTTGGCCTTTTTGGCAGCTGCTGGCTCATATCTAAATGGTTGTCCACTAGGACTCCGAGATCCCTCTCACAGTTACTACTATTGAGCAAGGTACCACATATACGGTACCTGTGCATTTTTTTTTCTTTCCTAAATATAGAACCTTGCTTTTTTCACTGTTGAATTTCATTTTGTTAGATAGCGCCCAATGTTCAAGTCTGTCAAGATCCTTCTGGATCTTGAGCCTATCTTCTGGAGTGTTGGCTATTCCTGCCAGCTTGGTGTCATCTGCAAATTTGATGAGTTTCCCATCTATCCCCTCATCCAAGTCATTGATGAAGATGTTGAAGAGCACTGGGCCTCAAACAGAGCCCTGGGGTACCCCACTGCATACTTCCCTCCACTTAGATGCAGTTCCATTGAGGACTACACATTGAGAGCGGTTGGTCAGTCAGTTACGAATCCATCTGGTGGTGATGCTGTCTAATCCACATTTTTCTACTTTATCTAGTAGTAGGTTATTGTCTACTTTATAGTTAGGGGACTGGAGGCTAAAACATACAAAGAACGGTTGCAGGAACTGGGTATGACTAGTTTAATGAAAAGAAGGACTAGGGTAGACATGATAGCAGTTTTCCAATATCTCAGGGGCTGCCATAAAGAAGAGGGAGTCAAGCTATTCTCCAAAGCATCTGAGGGCAGGACAAGAAGCAATGGGTGGAAACTAATCAAGGAGAGAAGCAATTTAGAACTAAGGAGAAATTTCCTGACAGTTAGAACAATTAATAAGTGGAACAACTTGCCTGCAGAAGTTGTGAATGCTCCAACACTGGATGTTTTTAAGAAGAGGTTGAATAACCATTTGTCTGAAAGTGATGTAGGGTTTCCTGCCTAAGCAGGGGGTTGGACTAGAAGACCTCCAAAGTCCCTTCCAACTCTGTTATTCTATTCCCAGTTTTGCATAGGCCTCCATTAATGCTACCCTAACATACAGTATATGAAAAATAAGTCAAGTTTTTAAAAACTATGAACAACTTTAATTTGACTTCTGAGATGTAGTGGGTTTGCATACATGTATGTATTATTTATGGGGGGAAATATTCATGTGTGCATTCATCCTCTATTCTAGACAACCTACATGATGTTTCTTCTTTTGTGACAACTGCCTTGTTCCTACTCTGTTGTTGTTGTTTTTTAAAGAGATTTAAGACACCATTCCCCATTTCCCTTAAATGTTAAGAAACATGGATGTCCTACCTCAGGGCGTCTTCTGAAACACTGAAGAGAACCGAGCTGATGAAGGCAAAGAATGTTCCTCATTTACCTCTGGGCTTCCATCACTCCCAACTTCAACATTTTTCAACTGTTGTCCTTGTTCGGGAAGGAAGTTACATTATTGATGAGCTCTAATAATTTGACAGGCACAGCTTATTCTGTTCCTTTGGACCAGGCATTGCTAGGTTCAGTCCACTGGGTAAATTTCCCATTCTACCTGAATAGTCAGGCACGCAGGCGAAGTAACCAGGCCTATTAGAGGCTGGTTTTTTATTTTTGTTTTTGTTTTTTTGCTAATGGAACATTGGACAACATGTTGCAGAAATATTTGAAAAAACAGGAATGTCTCATCAGGTTTCAAATTTTAAGACAAAGTAAGCAGCACATCTCAGCTACATCTTTTCTAGAAGCCACTGAAATCCTAGATACAGTAGCTGAATATGTTAATGAAAAAGACTTTTCTGCGCCCTTCAAAGGAAAAATAAACTTTCTTGGAATATTTAAAACAAGATAAATCCTAAAACTTATTAAAATATCCCGTGTATAAAAAAAAAAGCTAGGGCATCAAAAATATCATCATTGATTTCTCTCCATTTCTTTTTCTTTTTTTCTTTCATTTGATTTGTCCCGTTTCTGCATTCGTTTGTGAATTATTTTTGCGTACCTCTTTCCTGATGTATGCCTTTGCAGATCTGTGCATTCTGAATGGATGCATTTTTATAAGCTATTTCCATTTATATATGCATTGGGGCATATTTTATTTTGGGGGGACCTTGCTATTAATTCTTAGAATTTTGCTACTATTATTCTCAGCTCAAAACTTACCATAATGCATATAATAAATGCATATTTCAGGTTAAAATGCATAATAAACATGGGTAATAAATATCAGCGTGTATATGCTTTTATATATTCTGAAAACCTTTTTCTGTTATAGAAAGCAGCTGCATAACTTATTTTTACTTATACATGCATCGAAAATGTTTCGTTCTGCTCCTTGGCCAGCAGAGTTAGAAATTCTTCTCAAAAGTTGACATTATTGCTCTTGGTTAAACAAATATCCCACAATGTGTCTAAATGAATATTTCATCTAAACATGCATAAAGAACTGTAAATGTCAAACTAACTGCACCCAAAAAATGTGTATTTCTGGGAAATATATTTAAAAAAAACTTTTTCCTGCTATCTAAAGTTGCATTTTGTTGCAAAGAAAAAAAAAATATAGGAGGAAATCTACTGAAGAATAAACACATGTGGAATTTACAGGTGCCCTCACCTGCACATTGTTTCTTCCAGATGGAACAAAGAAATTGTTTCTTCCTTCAGCCTAGAATTTCCACAGCCTTTTAATGCAATCAGATTCATTTGAAACCTGGATTGATTAGAATATGGCATTTAACTCCCAGTTTCGAAACGAATGGATTTTACGACAGGCCTTTGAAGCAGGCGAAGGGTTGGGAATGAGAAACACAATGTTGTGGGTTTTAAGAACAGAAAGAAGACTAATTAGTATAATAACACAATAGGTCTGATGTGCTAATAAGGTCTTCAGCTGTCTTCAGCTTACAAGTGATGATTCCTCCCACACCTCAGCTGTTTCTGTATATCTTTCAAAATATATATATACTTTTAGAATCAGGGTTTTTCCTTTGTTTACTCTTGGAAGCTTTATCGCTTGGAATTATTCACAAATAACAATGTTGGACCTGACATGGTTTAGACATTGATTTTTCTTCTGCTCTTTGATGGGAATCATAAAATAACAGAGTTGGAAGGGACCTTGGAGGTCTTCTAGTCCAACCCCCTGCCCAGGCAGGAAACCCTACACCATTTCAGACAACTGGTTATCCAACATCTTCTTAAAAAATTTCCAGTATTGGAGCATTCACAACTTCTGGAGTCAAGTTGTTCCACCGATTAATTGTTCTAACTGTCAAGAAATTTCTCCTTAGTTCTAAGTTGCTTCTCTCCTTGATTTGTTTCCACCCATTGCTTCTTGTCCTACCCTCAAGTGCCTTGGAAAATACATTGACCCGTCCTCTTCTTTGTGGCAACCCCTGAGATATTGGAACACTGGAGGGGTGGGTTCTACTTACCTTTACTACCGGTTTGCAACGGGATTGCGCTCGCGCGCTCATTTCAATGTGGGTTAATGGACAACTGCCAGAGATGTGTGGCTTAATCATGCTGGAGATGGAGATGGTCTCAGGTTCGGTGCTTCAAGCCCAAGCACAATGTGGCAGGGTGGACTCTTGTTGCTCACCTCAGCTTCTGTCCACCTAAGAGTTTGAAAGCATGTTTTATGCAAGTAGATAGATAGGGAATAGAAAGATTTATATTCTTTGCAGTCATCTGGTCATTAGCACTCTGAAAGTCAGTTGTTAGTTCTCTGAGAGTCATTGAGGCCACTTGGAATATAAATCCTTCCATAACCCCTCATACCATCAGAACTGAAGAAGCTTCTTGGATGAGAAGTGAAACGTTTTCAAGGAAAAAAAACCCCAAGAAAGTCCAATTGCCTTTTGGAAAAGCACCTTTGGGACAACCATGACCTGGATGGTTAAGAATCTCCATAAACATCTCTACATTAGCTACATAAATATCTGTACATATTTCTACATTTTACCTGTGTTTGATATGAATTTGTTTGGCTTTACATTTTCACATGTCCTGTTCAGGAAATTTGCGAGTACTTTCTAGTAATAAGTCTATCAGCTAATCTTCTGATCTACTGTATGTTTCTGAATCACCTTTTCTAGACATTTTTGGAGGAAGGTTTGTATTAGCAGGAAAGTTTATGGAAAACTTGCAAACTGGTTTTTAACACATTTTATGATTAGGAAAACGAAAAGCCTAGCGATACAGCAATTGGCAGACTTTCTGGTTTTTAATACAGCTTCAGATGGAGAGGAAAATCACCAATTAGTCTCTTTGTATCAATTTTCAACAATTTTCAACATTTCCCCCCACCCTCCCAGTTTTAGCCTTCACAGGACACATTTTCAGCTCACTTAACTGAAGCGCCAAGTTATTCAGCTTTTCTTGTGCTTTGAGCTAATGACGCCTCTCAGTTTTAAAGGGCTGCTTAATCTATGCCAAGGCAGTGCAGATAATTAGAGAAGAAATAATAATCCAAGAGAAATTGGTAGTAACTGAAAAATCAATGTGTGCCTTGTTAGTTATATATATATATTAAGTGTTTTTCTATCAAGACACCTGGTCTACTCCAACAGGTGTGGAAGAGGGCATTCTATAGTTATATATATATAATTGTAAAAAGAAATCATTTAGAAATCAATTTTGGGGATGGCTGTTGTTATAAATGTAATGATTATTATTTTGTGGACACATCAGCTTTCCTTCCATCATTTACGGTAACACAGTAGCTGTAATGTGCAGGTAGTCCTCGACTTACAACCGTTCATTTAGTGACCATTTGAAGTCACAATGGAACTGAAAAAAAGTGGTTTATGACCGTTTTTCACACTTATGACCATTGTAGAACTCAGATGCTTAGCAACTGACTCATAGCTATGACAGTTGCAGTGTCCTGGGTCATATGGTCACATTTTGTGACAAGCAAAGTCAAGATTCATTTAACAACCGGATCACTAACTTAACAACTGCAGTGATTCGCTTAATGACTGTGGCAAGAAAGGTCATAAAATGGAGCAAAATTTACTTAACAACTATCTCGCTTAGCAACAGAAATTGTGGACTCAGTTGTGGTTGTACGTTGAAGGCTACCTGTAATTATTTTACTTTACTGTACAGCATCTGTTTGAATAGAATTCCACAGGTAAAGCTTAAGTTGGTTAAGTTCCTATGACATATAGTTTATGTCTTGACGGCTGTTTGACCTAAATGGTACACATTTTTCCACCTTCTAGGAATTCCTTGTGGTATGTCTCTCCCATCTGTCAAAAGCATGAAAAGTTTCCTATCATTTTGTTTTATGCAGTTGAAGCACTGCCCCCCCCCCCCCCCCCCCCGCAAAAGGCTCACAAGAGTATGGATCCCTCTGTCCCTTTCTTCTTGACAATTTTGTGTCTTCCTGTCCTCAGCTTTCACTCATCCAGCTCAGTTCGTCTCCGCTCTCCTTCTATGGATCCGCTCACCTCCCTTTCCTTCTAGTGTGTCTGGCGCTCCCCTCAGGTCACTGCTTTGCTGAGTTGCCTTAATCAGCTTTGTTCTCCCTCTTTCCTTAGATCTTCTCTACTTTCTTTCTCTCTTTCTAGATCAGCTTCGTTCTTTCTCTCTCTCTGGATAAACTTCTCTATCGATATCGATATCGCTCTTGCTCTCTTTATCTTTTTCTCTCTCTTTATCTTTATCTATCTATCTATCTCTATGTCTCTATCTCTATCTATCTATCTCTCGCTCTCACTCTCTCTCTCTTTCTGTATCTATCGCTCACTCTCATTGTCTCTATCTATCTATCTTTTATCTATCTCTATGTCTATATCTATCTATCTATCTATCTGTCTGTCTGTCGCTATCTCTCTCTCTCTCTCTCTCTCTCTCTCTCTCTCTCTCTCTCTCTCTCTCTCTATATATATATATATATATATATATATATATATATATATATATATATATGTCTTTTTCTGTTTTTCGTAGGCTTTTATGTGCATATTCTTTCTAGCCAGGTTTTACCTACGTAAGCTAGGTTGTTCTGCAGCTCTGACTGTGTGAAATCTCATTCACCATCCTCAGAGCTCCTCCTCTGCTGACAAACTGCAACTCTGCGTTGCTCTCTGGGAGACTCAGATAGCTATTTCTGCCTTATAAGGCTTCGTCAGTGAGCCACACCCACTTCTCAGATATTCCCCCTGTAAAGGTACAATGTGTCTTTTTCTGTTTTTCGTAGGCTTTTATGTGCATATTCTTTCTAGCCAGGTTTTACCTACGTAAGCTAGGTTGTTCTGCAGCTCTGACTGTGTGAAATCTCATTCACCATCCTCAGAGCTCCTCCTCTGCTGACAAACTGCAACTCTGCGTTGCTCTCTGGGAGACTCAGATAGCTATTTCTGCCTTATAAGGCTTCGTCAGTGAGCCACACCCACTTCTCAGATATTCCCCCTGTAAAGGTACAATGTGTCTTTTTCTGTTTTTCGTAGGCTTTTATGTGCATATTCTTTCTAGCCAGGTTTTACCTACGTAAGCTAGGTTGTTCTGCAGCTCTGACTGTGTGAAATCTCATTCACCATCCTCAGAGCTCCTCCTCTGCTGACAAACTGCAACTCTGCGTTGCTCTCTGGGAGACTCAGATAGCTATTTCTGCCTTATAAGGCTTCGTCAGTGAGCCACACCCACTTCTCAGATATTCCCCCTGTAAAGGTACAATGTGTCTTTTTCTGTTTTCTGAAACCAGGTTTTCGTAGGTAAAACCTGGCTAGAAAGAATATGCACATAAAAGCCTACGAAAAACAGAAAAAGACACATTGTACCTTTACAGGGGGAATATCTGAGAAGTGGGTGTGGCTCACTGACGAAGCCTTATAAGGCAGAAATAGCTATCTGAGTCTCCCAGAGAGCAACGCAGAGTTGCAGTTTGTCAGCAGAGGAGGAGCTCTGAGGATGGTGAATGAGATTTCACACAGTCAGAGCTGCAGAACAACCTAGCTTACGTAGGTAAAACCTGGCTAGAAAGAATATGCACATAAAAGCCTACGAAAAACAGAAAAAGACACATTGTACCTTTACAGGGGGAATATCTGAGAAGTGGGTGTGGCTCACTGACGAAGCCTTATAAGGCAGAAATAGCTATCTGAGTCTCCCAGAGAGCAACGCAGAGTTGCAGTTTGTCAGCAGAGGAGGAGCTCTGAGGATGGTGAATGAGATTTCACACAGTCAGAGCTGCAGAACAACCTAGCTTACGTAGGTAAAACCTGGCTAGAAAGAATATGCACATAAAAGCCTACGAAAAACAGAAAAAGACACATTGTACCTTTACAGGGGGAATATCTGAGAAGTGGGTGTGGCTCACTGACGAAGCCTTATAAGGCAGAAATAGCTATCTGAGTCTCCCAGAGAGCAACGCAGAGTTGCAGTTTGTCAGCAGAGGAGGAGCTCTGAGGATGGTGAATGAGATTTCACACAGTCAGAGCTGCAGAACAACCTAGCTTACGTAGGTAAAACCTGGCTAGAAAGAATATGCATATATATATATATATATATATATATATATATATATATATATATATATATATATATATATATATCACTCTCACTCTCTTTCTCTATCTATCTATCTGTCTGTCTGTCTCTATTTATCTATCTATCATCTATGTATCTACCTACCTACCTATCTTTCTATCTATCTCTATATCTCTGTATCTATCTATCTATCTATCTATCTATCTATCTATCTATCTATCTATCTATATCTATCTGTCTATCTATCTGTCTATCTCTCTTTCTCTATCTCTCTATCTCTCTATATATTTGTCTATCTATCTATCTATCTGTCTATCTATCTATCTATCTACCTATCTACCTATCTATCTATCTATCTATCTATCTATCTATCTATCTATCTATCTATCTCAATCAGCTTCCTTTTTCTCTCTCGGTCAACTTCACACTCTCTCCCCTTCAGGTCTGTCTTGCCTCACATGCAGCTTCACCCAGCAGGGACCACAACCCTGGATGAGGACAGGGCAGGCTGATAAACCTTTCCTCCCTTCTTCCCTCTCTCCTCAGGCCTCTGCTTACTTTGCCTCCATGTCTAATGGTCTCCCTATCTCCCTTTCCCTCACCCTGCTTCTCTGCTTCTCTCCCCACCATACACTCATTCAATTGTTTCCAGTTGTCCATGATCCAATGCAAAACATTTTGCCAGGAATGTTATTTATGAACTAGTTCTTCAAGGTCTTCTAAACTCCTGCTGTGTCATCTATTTCTAGCCGTCTTGTCGTCTGTTGGCCTCTCTTTCTATTGACCCATTTTTTTCCCCATGCATCAGAATATTTTCCAATGACCCTTGCCATCACATAATGTGTCCAAAATATCTAAACTTAGTCTAATTATTAGAACTTCCAATAACTAGCCTTGGCTCATTGCAGCTAGTATTGAACAATTTGGTTTTCTTTAAGTCCAAGGTGTTTTCTATGCTTATTTGTCTCTAGCACCACAATTCAATGGCATCCATTTTTCTTCATTAAGCCTCTCTGATGTTTTTGCTTACCCAGCTGTAGGCTACAACTGAGAATACAATGGACAATGCATACCTCTGTGGTCAAGCAACCTTTTCTGTCCCATGCTTTTAATATTTTTGTTGAGATCTGTCATAGTTTTAGTCCCAAATCACAAAACTGCAGTCATTACCCATATGGGTTTTTGGGTCAAGGAAGATAATGTCTGTTATCACATTACCTTCTTTTGTTCTATTTGCACTGGGGTGACATTGCTTATTAATACAATCATTGCTTTTTTTATAAAAAAAATAAGTCTTACACTCTATTCTTTCACCTTTAGCAAGGGACTCCTTTCTTGCTTCTGGACATCAAAGGGATATCATCAAAAAATCCGAGCTTGTTAATGTTACTCCCAGGAATTTAAATCCAATTTCTATGTCTTTTAGATTTGCACTTCTGATGATATGCAATATATTGCATATAACGAAGGTAATAATAGATAAACTTGTGTACTCCTTTCATAATCTTGAACCACTTAGTTGTTCTATATTTCATTCTAACTGGGGCTTCCTAATTATCATTCTACAGAGAAATTATTGAGCCTGTCATCTGCACCTCTATAACTGTCTGGTTTGGTTTTGCAACCCAACAAGACAGACACAGACTTCAGAGGATAATTACTACTGCAGAAAAAAACAATTGCTACCAACCTGCCTTCCATTGAGGATCTGTGTTCTTCAAGATAAGGTGGCCAGCTACCTACATTTTAATAGTTTTCAGTACAAGATTTTACTTATGTAATACAAAATAGATCCCAAAAAATATAGTCAGTCAGAAAAGGAAAGGAAAAGAAGACAAAGAAAAAAGGAAGTAGACAAAAGGGAAAATTTAAAAAATATCAGAAAATATGAAAAAAAAATCTACAAAGAAGTGACTTTCAATCTTCCAAAGTTATGCATACAATTCTAATCAAAACTCTCTCTCTAGGATTACATAATTTCCCTTTTTCTGTGACCTATTCTTTCTAATCATATAAAACATAAGTCACACAATCATTTTATTATTTTTTTTTACACAAAAAGTCCATAAGAGGTTTCCGGTCCTTTTTTTTTTTTAATTTGATTTACATGCCGCCCTTCTCCTGAGACTCAGGGTGGCTTACAGTGCGTTAAGCAATAGCCTTCATACTTTTGTATATTTATACAAAGTCAGCTTATTGCCCTCACAAACTGGGTCCTCAATTTACCTATCTTAGAAAGGATGGAAGGCTGAGTCAACCTTGAGCCTGGTGAGATTCAATCTTACTTTAATTGCAGACAGCTGGTGTTAAATTACAGTGCTGGCAGTGCTCTTCTGCAAGAGCCTAAAAACCTGGCTCTGCCAGATACTTGGGGCTTCAGTGGGAGAGCACCACAGGTGGTTGTTAGATTAACAATCAATCCCACACCCTGCCTCCACCCTCCCCATCTATAATTGGTTCATAGTATTTGGCTTGTATTAATGTGTTTATATGGTTAATGTGTGTGTATGGGTGTATATATATATACACACACACAGACGTGAAATATTTTTTATATATAAATAAATAAATAAATTATAATTTGGTCACCACACTATAAAAAAGATGTTGAGTCTCTAGAAAGAGTGCAGAGAAGACCAACAAAGATGATTAGGAGACTGGAGACTAAAGCATAGGCAGAACAGTTGCAGGAACTGGGCATGGCTAGTCTAGTGAAGAGAAGGACCAGGGGAGACATGATAGCAGTGTTCCAATATTGGAGGGGCTGCCACAGAGAGGAGGAGGTCAAGCTGTTTTCCAAAGCGTCTGTAGGCCAGACAAGGAATAATGGATGGAAACTGACCAAGGAGAGTTTCAACCTAGAAATGAGGAGGAACTTTCTGACAGTAAGAACAATC
Organism: Arizona elegans; assembly: GCA_022577455.1. Taxonomy (NCBI): domain Eukaryota; kingdom Metazoa; phylum Chordata; class Lepidosauria; order Squamata; family Colubridae; genus Arizona; species Arizona elegans. The sequence goes on from JAKOOJ010000007.1 coordinate 78,984,838, forward strand.
AACCGATGAAACAGAAGTTGCCTTCGGAAGTTGTGGGAGCTTCATCACTTGAGACTTTCAAGAAAAGATTGGACTGCCATTTGTCAGAAATGGTATGGGGTCTCTTGCTTGAGTGGGGGGTTGGAGTAGATGACCTATAAGGTCCCTTCCAACTCTGTTAATCTGTTAATTGCCCTTTAAAGAGCTCCTGAAAATCTCTGTAAACATTCCATGTTAGACATGGGCTGTTTAGAAGACATCTCACCATCGGACAGGTTTCCAGAAGTCTGGAAACAAGCAATCTTATACCATAAGAATAGCCTATAAAAAGCAAAGGGTTCCCTTCCTACAAATCATAGGTGGTTTATCTAGGATTTCAAAATCATTTGGAGCTCTTTCTTCCAAGGAAGATAATCACTTTATACACCTGAGGGATATTTGTAAGGAGCTGGCTTTAAGTGTCAGAATTCAAGCTTTCCAATAAAGCAGCGAATCGGAGGATGTAGAAGAATTCCTATAGAGAATGAAATTGAATCATGGGTGTTTGAGCCTGATTAAAGAGGAAATGCTTAGATCGCTTTTGCTTATCTGTTCAAGTTGGGTGGAATGAACGCAGGGACGTTCAGAACTTCTGAAAATGGGTTTCAGCTGGAGCTTGATTGAAAATTTGAAATTCGCACTAGGGTATCAAAAGTTCACTGAAGCCGATCTGGAAGTGAATGTTATGGTTCAAACATAAGCAGATAAATAAGGACTGTGTTCTACAAGGCACTATAAAGAGGTAGGGAAACTTACATCTCTTTGCCCCATTAAAAATCGTGGCTTCCTTCTTGACTCAGGGAAGTCATCAGAATAAGGGAGAACAATCGTTCTCTGGAGTGCAACAATAGCGTGCTGAAGACAAAACTATCAGCGAACATGAAAAGGGTCATTGTAGATCAGAGCTCCCGTGATTAAATTTGTTGACGTTACTGTTCAACAGAATGTCTCAGAAGCAGCCTCACAAGTACAGCTAAAAGCAAGGTGACTGACCCAGTTTCTTCCAGTAAATTCACAACTCAAGATTTCCAGCCTGAGAGTCCACAATATTTAACGTTAGAAACCAAAACAGAATTTGATTTTTAAAACATGGCAACCCAGTTCTCTATGCTAGAGTCTGAAATATGTGTCTAACCAAAATTTATATGTATTTATTTAAAACTTTTATATAGCCATCCATCTTATAACCATCTCTAAGGCAGGGGTGAAATGCTACCGGTTTGGGCGAACTGGTAGCGGCAACGGTGTGTGGTTTGGCGAACCGGTAGCAGCGGCAGCATGAGGCTCCACCCACCCGCCAGGAAGTCATTACTTCCTGGTTTTAACAGGAAGTAACCTGTTTTTGACCCCCTGCGCATGTGAAGAAGGCTTTGCGCATGCGCAGAGGGTCCAAAATTAAATGTGAAGAGGGCGCGCACACGAGCAGAGGGAGGACACGGGTGCCACACACACTTCTGAACAGATAGGAAAGATAAGTGGATTTCACCCCTGCTCTGAGGTTTAATAAACCAGTACTACAATATAATGGGCAGAAGGAATAACCTTGAGGGACAGGAGGAAAAGCCACAATCAAGACAATGATCACATAAAAGGAATTTGAGTCCGAGACAAATATGTGTTTATGAAGTGGTTGTTTTGCTTCTCCAAGGTACAGATCTGCACATGGTTCACTGCACATTGTACTGCATATACCACGTTGCTCAGTTTATGCCTGTTCACAAACGTATGGCTCAACATAGGAGAACAAATCCATCAGGACTAGATTCAGCAGTCCATCAAAGACAAAGCCCACTCTTTTGAAGATAGCAAAGTCCACATTTTGGACAGAGAGGACCACTGGTTTGAAAGAGGGGTCAAAGAGGCCATCTATGTCAAAATCGAGCAGCCCCCTCTCAACAGAGGGGGAGGGATATGACATCATCTATCTCCAATCTACAACACAGTCCCTTCAGCAGTTTCAAGAAGGCTGTCCACACCCATTTGTACCACTCAGGTGACCCTGAGGACACAGATAAACAAACCTCCAGGCCTTCTTTTGTGGCTGCTTCTTCACATGAACAATAGATGTATAGAAGCCCCTTGGGAGAGTCCAGGTAAAACAGCATGGTGGATCACTTTGGTGGCTCAGAAATGGGATTCACAGAATGGAAAGCAAATAACAAAACATATGTCACAAGTTTGCAATGTCCCTCGTGAGGGATCCTTGGTGGTCTATAAACTTGGTTGCTTTCTTGCTGAGTAGTGAACAAAACAGAGTGATAGAGATGGAAGAGAACTTGGAGATCTTCTAGTCCAACGCCTTGCACAAGCAGGAGATCCTATACCAGTGATGGCTAACCTTTTTGCCATCGCGTACCACGAGAGGGGTGTGTGGGGGAGGGTCACGTACGCATGTGTCCATGCACATGCGTGCACAATCACCACCACCACCACCACCCCGCTCCTGGCACATGATGGCTTGGTAGGCCCGTTTTATTTCTTACCTGGTTCCAGATCTTCTCTATTTATCTGGGAAGGGCGAAAACAGCCTTTCTCACTCTTTCGGAGGCCCTCCAAAGGCCTGAAACAGCCCATTTCCCAACTCCTCTCTAGGAGTCTCTGGAGGCTGGGGAACAGCAAAAAACGTCACTTCCTGTCCCACTGGGAGTCAGGAAATGGGCCCTTTCAGCCTCCGGAGGGCCTCCAAGGGAGTGGGAAAGGCTGTTTTCGCCCTTCCCAGATAAATAGAGAGGATCTGGAGCCAGGTAAGAAAGAAAAACAGACCTTCCCTACCCCACCCCCCAAGGCCCTCCAGAGGCAGGAAACAGCCTGTTTCCCTACTTCTGGTGGGCCCAGAAGGCCCGAAAATGATCTGGCCAGCAGAGCTGAGCTGGTGTGCCCACTAATATGGCTCCGTGTGCCACCTGTGGCACGCATGCCATAGGTTCGCCATCGCGGCCCTATACCATTCCAGACAAGTGGATGTCCAGTTTCTTCTTAAAAGCCTCCAGTGATGGAGCACCCACAACTTCTGAATGATGTTCAATACATGGATGATATTAACCTAGTTTGGGCCATGAAACGTCTGCAAGAAAACAACCAAACTCAGAGAGCACCAAAGACCCCTCGTGTCAACCCTGAGCTACAAATATTCTCTTTTAATGTCCCTCGTCCCTAATTGCATGCAAAGTTGCAAGACAAGGGCCAAAAGGTGGAGCTTGTGTTGTCCTGCACAATGACAAAACAACTGATGCCTGTGTGTTCTTCACATTGCATTTTTGCTTTACGTTTCATCAAAACAAATCCACCCCCTCTTTAAATCGTGACACCCCCCCCCCCCAAATAAATGCTAACATTTATCTAGTATATTAATTTGAAGCCAAGAGATGAAAAGATGAAATCCCAGAAGGGTAATTCTTTAGGTGCTTTTAACCCAGGAATCAAATCTTCGAGAGGAGAGGGAGCATTTTCTATAAATTAAATTTTCTCAGCATAGATCGTGCAATGAGATCTTGATTAGCTTCGTATAGTCTCAGCCAGCCTAGGTTAAAGATTTTGGCCAACCCTGCAGTATTCTAGAGATGTTGAATTACAATCACTACTATTTATTTAAGAAGCACCGATGAGGTAAGGCTGATATAGTCCTGCTTTTGGGGTGAAAAAGGCTGAGTATGGCCTTTCCAGGAAGAAATCCAACCAACGTAAAGCCCTTGATTTCAACGGTTTCCATAATAAACGGTACTTTACAATGCTCTTGTGAACTGGCTTCATTAAAAAAGCAAAACAAAAGATGTTCTTGAGTCTGTTGAACAGAAGTAGGAAGTTTGACTTGGGGACAGAGGCTGGCTTGGGTTCTGAAGGACGATAGTCACAAGAACAGGGGGGCTGTGTATGTTGTGGCCCGCCAGTGGCCAGCAGAGCTGGCAGCAGATTTGGACAGTGAGGAGGTTGGGGAGGAACGTGGGCCAGTCCTGGAGTTTGGGGAAGTCTCAAACTATGGCTCTGAGTCAGAGGCAGAGAGGGGGCCAAGGCCATCTGGTAGTTCTTTGCTGCCTCTGGAATCTCTGGAGTCTGACATCAGCGAGGCAGAAAAACAGCGGGAGCCTGTTCCCAGTATGTGCATATGCAGAGCTGCCAGAAGACAAGAACAATTAAGGAAACAGGGTCGACTTGGGAGTAAGGCTTGGAGATGATTAGCCCCTCCCATAAGACATAAAAGAGAAGCAAGCTTTTGCAGGAAGCAATTAGTTCATCTGGCCGATTCAAGATTTGAAACTTCTGTTTGTGACTCTGTGCCAAGTTTGGCCTTGCCCTGCATCTGAAAATTAGCTCTTTGGCAGCATTCCACATGAGATAGGTGGATGTTGATAACCTTCCTCTGAAAGATTGTTTATCAAGCCTAAATGAAAGTAATTTACAGCTGTATGAATTAAACAGGTTTGCCGGGACTAAGTTTGTGCTGTTTAATTTCTAAGGAAGCCTAGGTCAGAATAGTGTATTGGTACTTGCAAAGGTGGGAATTCTAGTCAAAAAAATATACCTGGTTATCAGGTATATTGTACCATCATATTGAAAGGATAGAAAAGAGGTCCTTCTGAGCTGTGGTGGCGCAGTGGTTAGAGTACAGTACAACAGGTTACTCCTGCTGACTGCCAGCGGCCTGCAATTTACCAGTTCAAATCTCACCAGGCTCAAGGCTGACTTAGCCTTCCATCCTTCTGAGGTGGGTAAAATGAGGACCTAGATTGTTGGGGGCAATGTGCTGACTCTGTAAACCGCTTAGAGAGGGCTGGAAAGCACTGGAAAGCGGTATAATTCTAAATGCTTATATATAAGTCTAAATGCTATTGCTTCAAACAGACATATAATTATCTTCTTTACTTTAATATGCACCAAGACAAATTCCTTGTGTGTCCAATCACATTTGGCCAATAAAAATTCTATTCTATTCTATTCTTCTATTCTAATTCTCTTCTTTACTCATCATGGTGAGTAACAAACCACAAGAATAGGAATTAAGGTGGGTTTCCTCATGTTCCCCATGATTTGTTTTAAGGAAAGGGGCCATAACTCATTGGGAGAGAAGTATGCTTTAGATCAGATGGTCCCCTCGTTCTACTTCAGGCATTAGCAGACGGCAAGGAAGCCCAGATGCTGCCAATCTACGCAGGCAATGATATGGAACTAGATGGACAACTGGTCTAATCAATTAGAAGGCAACTTTCCATGTTATAGGCATATATTTTCAATGCCAAGCGAGCATCTAAAATTAGTATGCATCTCAGATGGATTTGACATAGTTGTCTAAACTTTCAGAAAGGCATCTGAACAACACAGCCAGCCAAAGTCCACAGAGACCAAATAGATAACACTGTGTATCCCTGGGGCTCTGCTGAATAGCCCATTCACAATGTGATCAAACCAGATAGTGAATGCCTCCATTTTCTATAGCAGGGGGCCTCTCTGATAACAGTAATACTTGGAGAAGGGAAGGAGATTGCTTCTTTTTAGGAAGTTAAACATCATCTTGGGGCTTCGGGTGGGGAAAAAAGAGCAAGGAGAGAATGGAAAAGCAAATGGACTTCTCCAAAAAGTGAGAAAGCAAGTCAAGTCATTAACCTTTCCTGTAAGGTATCCTCAGAACGGATTTTGCTTTTCTCGCCCGCCACTCTCTTAATATTGGAGAGGGGTGGGGAATGTGGAGTTTCTGTCTACAGAACTTCGGTAGAAGGCTGCAATTGATAATAAATACACTCTCCAAGGTTGCCGGTAAGGTACTGTCCTTGATGCAAAGGTGAGCAATGATGTGAAATCAACTCCACCATTGTTACAAAAGGGAGAAGGAGCTTCCATTTGTAGGTAGAGTTGGTGGTGCAAGCTCTAAGAGAATCTTTTAGAATTTGGGGAAGCAATACAAAATGGCAATCAAAAATAGCCAGGAGAGGGAGCAAATTCTTATGAAGGAAGGCTGATGCTGTAAAAGCAAGACTGGGTGGTGGGGGGGAATTAGGGCAAAAATGGATGACAAGAAAGGAGGAGGAGGAGGAGGAGGAAAGGGAGGAGGAGGAGGAGGAGGAGGAGGAGGAGGAGGAGGAGGAGGAGGAGGAAGAAGAAGAAGAAGAAGAGGAGGAGGAGGAGGAGGAGGAAGAGGAGGAAGAGGAGGAGGAGGAGGAAGAGGAGGAAGAGGAGGGGGGGAGGACGAGGAGGAGGAGGAGGAGGAGGAAGAAGAGGAGGAGGAGGGGGAGGAGGGAGGAGGAGGAGGAGGAGGAGGAGGAGGGGAGAGGAGGAGGAGGAGGAAGAGGAGGAGGAGGAGGAGGAGGAGGAGGAGGAGGAAGAGGAGGAGGAGATATGAGGGTACCTTGCTGTAGAAAAACAAGTCCTAAAACAGAGCAGAATATAATTATTAAATTAGAAAATGGTAATCACCCACTTAATGACAAGTCCTCCTTCACTTACAATTGGTTACTTAGCGACTGTTGAAGTTATGACAGAAACAGGACTTACGGCATAGATTTGAAGTTCTGACAAAAAACAACGGCTTTTGCTTAACAATCACAACTTTCACATTCCGACTACTGCGTTCCCTCTACAACCACTGCAAAAAAAAATAAAAAATAAAATCAGGCACGGTCACACAATGACCCACTTAATGACCGTCACAACTGACAACCGTAATGGTGGACTCAATTCCAGTCATTTTTCTAGTGCCCAAATGCTTAATGTAACATCTAACCCAAACTCAATTTCATTGAGGGCCACATCAGGGTTGTGTTTGACCTCGGGAGGCTGGAGGACATGGCTGGGATAGGCATGGCCAGATCTACGTCACTCGTGTTGGGGGGCACCTGTGGTAGCCAAATGCTAAGGCAGGACTTTCCACAGACCCTCCCTCCCTCTCATTATAATCTCCTTCCTTCCTTCCTTCCTTCCTACCTCCCTCCCTCCCTCCCTCCCTCCCTTCTTTCCTTCCTTTTCTTTTTTTCCCTTTCCGTCTTCATTCTTCTTTCTTCTTCCTTCCCCTTTTTCCTTCTTTTTCCTTCCTTGTTCTCTTCCCATCTTCCTTTCTTTTTCTTTGCCTTTCCTCTTTCCCTTTTTCCTTTCCAGACCTTTTTTTTTTAATTTTATTTTTTTTTTTTATTTGATTTACATGCCACCCTTCTCCGGAGACTCAGGGCGGCTTTCTTGGATGCTCAAATGCAAAAGGGGATACGTTTCTCTTTTTGTTTTGTTTTTAGTTTGTTTTGCTAGCCCTCTGCCAGGGAAAACAGAGTTTGAGGGCTCAGGAAGGGCCTCTTGTCCCAAGCTCCATTTTCGCTGGCAGAGGCACCACAGGCCGGTTGTTTGCTGTTTCCAGGGCGCCCCCGCAGGCCAGACCTAAGTACTTCACAGGCTGGTTCCAGCCCACAGGCCTTCAGCTTGACACCTCTGATCTAACCAATTAGGCAGCATTATAGAATATTGAAAGAGGCAGTCTAGAACAGGGGTCTCCAACCTTGGCAACTTTAAGACTTGTGGACTTCAACTCCCAGAATTCCTCAGCCACCTTTGCTTTGCTGGCTGAGGAATTCTGGGAGTTGAAGTCCACAAGTTTTAAAGATGCCAAGGTTGGAGACCCCTGCTTTAGAGGACATGGGGAGGGGAGAAAGTTCCATGTAATTAAATATTTCTTTAGAGATAACCCCCTCCCCCCTCCCAGGAATAAACCCTCTGAATATGTACCATATTTTTCAGAGTATAAGACGCACCTTTTTCCCCCAAAAAAAGAGGGTGAAAATCTGGGTGCGTCTTATACTCCGAATGTAACCCCACCCAGCTTCTCAAACGGAGGTTTCAGAGGCTGAAAAAAAGCATCAGAAATGAAGCTTCAGAAAAAAAGCCCCCAAACAGAGCTTCAGAGGCTTTTTTTCTGAAGCTGTTTCGGAGGCTTTCAGAGGCAGGAAAAAAAGTTTTTTTCTGAAATGACATTTCAGAAGTTTCAGAGGCAGAAAAAAAAAGAAAAAAAAAAGAAAAAAAAAAGAAAAAAAAAAGCAAGGCATAGAGCTCACAACCAAGGAACCTGTTGCTAAAATTCACCTCTGGGAATAGCTGATTGGGAGTATTCGGGGAGGCCGATTCACCTGCCAATCAGCTTTTTTCTTATTTTCCTCCCCGAAAACTAAGGTGTGTCTTATACTCCGCTGCATTTTATATTCCGAAAAATACGGTAGTTACAGTAGATATTTTTATTAATGCATTGAAGAGGACAAAATGGCCCCATTACAGTTTTGCATCCTCTTTCAATGAAAGCTTAGCCTGCTTTTGTCATTTCCCTCTTCCTAGAAATTCCTAGAAATTCAAGATCCTTGCTGGTGCTGAGCATTTCATACAACCTCTTTAAATAAAAATCAGTGCAGATGGAATTATTTTTTGAGTGCCTCATTGACAGAAGATGGAATTATACTCAGTTGGAATGTTAACCCAAAGCCATTCTACACAGACATTTTAGCATATGTTACAATATGTGAACATATTTTTCACCCAATCAGTTTGTTTGTTTGTTTTTTTAAAAAAAGGTGTGTTTGTGTATCCGTTTGTGTTTTGTCATCTTTTTTTTTGAAGGGTTTCTTGCAGGACAAATTCATTTAAGTGGAGTCTTCATTCTTTTCTTAATATACATTTGGAAAAAAAAATTGTATCACCGAACATATGTTTTACGAGCTATCTTCATTCATACAATGATTTTGTTTACATTATGTTCCCATAGTGTGGGAATATTTATTTATTTTATTTTTTTTTGCACATTTTTAAGTTGGAAGATAGCATTTTAAGATGTGGAAAAACATGATCACTTGTTGAAAAAGATCCTGATGTGGAAAAAGACCAGGAGGTTGGACTAGAAGACCTTCAAGGTCCCTTCCAACTTTGTTATTCTGTTAACTTGGAGTAGCAGCTCTATCCTTGTTGTAAGGTAAAGGTAATGGTTCTCCTTGCACATATGTGCTAGTCATTCATCTCCGTTTCAAAGCCGAAGAGCCAGCGCTGTCCGAAGACATCTCCATGGTCATGTGGCTGGCATGACTAAAAACGCCAGAGACACACGGAACACTGTTATCTTCCCACCAAAGGTGGTCCCTATTTTTCTACTTGTATTTTTTACGTGTTCTGTCCCCACACACACACACACACACACACACAGCCAGCCGAAGGTTAAGGAAACACTTTGGCACACACCCAGGTCCTTATCTCCAACTTTGGCAGCGATTTACACACCGTCTGCCAAGTGCGTTTATTTCCACAGAAAACAGACAGATAACATACTCAGCGTCCAAACGTCCAACAACAATAAATATTTCTCTCAGCAGTTCCGGACGAGGCTTTAGTGACTATCCAAGGTTTACTTCGTTCGTCACAAAGATCACTGGCCACCACCCTCTATTATATAGTCTCTGGGGTGTGGTCCAGTGACTCAGTTCTAATCCCTAGCACACCTCCTGAGCTGCTGCAATCGTTTATCACGCCTTCGGAGGCGTGCGTCCAGGAATGATGTTTCTCCCTCACTCTCATCCGAGACACCTGTCTCTCTGTTAATCTCCTCTCCCTCAGCCGGCACCTGAGACAGTGCCAGAGGGGAGGGGCCTGGAGAGGGAGGCCTGGCTGACTCCTCTTCCTCATGCTTGGAGCTTTCTTCCTCCGATGGGACAGGCTCAGAGGGCGGGGCCACAACATTACGTGCTTTCGAACTGCTAGGTTGGCAGGAGCTGGGACAAATAACGGGAGCTCACCCCATTAAGCGGCACTAGGAATTCGAACCGCCGAACTGCCAACCTTTCGAATGACAAGCTCAGTGTCTTAGCCACTGAGCCACTGCATCCCTCCTTTTGATTGACAAGCTCAGCGTCTTAGCCACTGAGCCGCTTCATCCCTCCTTTTGATTGACAAGCTCAGCATTTTAGCCACTGAGCCATATAGAATAGGATAGAATAGAATAGAATAGAATAGAATAGAATAGAATAGAATAGAATAGAATAGAATAGAATTTTTTATTGACCAAGTGTGATTGGACACATAAGGCGCTTGTCTTGGTGCATATGCTCTCAGTGTACATAGAAAGAAAAGATAAATTTGTCAAGAATCATAAGGTACAACACATGATAGTCATAGGGTACAAATAAGCAATTTAAAAATATTGAAAGAATTTTGCAAGACTAAAAGCATTTCTACCCTTCTTTCTGTTCACCCTTGGGAAAACTAAAGTGAGTCCTTTCCAAACTATTTTCACCACTCTCCTTCTTTGTGTGGGCTGGAGAATCATTTACACACTGGTTGTCCAGCTCTCTTTCCTGCCTCCTAAGATTATTTCTACATACCATTACAATAATCTCCTGATCCACTAGGACTGCAGGCAAATCACAGCCCATCTCTGCAAGCAAAATTAAAAAATGGGTTTATAGTGTACTTGATTCAAAAGCCCATAATGCTGTGTAACTATATATAGGAAAGTAATTTGCAATCAGCAGTTTACAATTAGGCCGTATTGATCAGGCAAGCCTTTTAGTATAAAACCAGATATGAGCACTCTTACTGGGCAAGTCATTTTAGCATGTCGGCCAAGATGGGGGAAAATAAATGATTAACTTATGGTCCTTGTAACTTAAGCTTGTAGTGGCACCTACTGGCTGTTTGCACAACACTCCAAACCCACAACCCATATTAACAAAGCACAACTGCTGTCTTTGAATTAAATGTTAGCGCCAAACAAATCACTGATGTTATATCTTAAAAGGATAGCCTGCTTTCACACAACTTGGCTAGAGTTCTCAGAACATGCTGATCTATAATCTGTATTTTATTTTAGTCTAGTTGAGGATCTCGTGTAACCCCAGTTCGGTGAACGCCTGCTATACCACACATATCACCCTGTGTTTTGAGATGGATCCTGCAGGCATTTGGGGTTTTTTACTTTCCAAAGACTGGACACAATACAGTGTCACAAATCCGTACAAATTGCTTTATTGCAACACACAGCTTTCCCAAAATCTGGCTATTGCCCTATGTCAACTCCATCCTTCTAATTATAACCATGTACCATATTTTTCAGAGTATAAGACACACCAAAGTATAAGATGCACCTTAGTTTTTGGGGAGGAAAATAAGAAAAAGGCTGATTGGTGGGTCGATCGGCCTCCCAGAATACCCCCAATCAGCTGTTTCCAGAGGTGGATTTTAGCAACAGGTTCCTTGGTTGTGAACTCCATGCCTTGGTTTTTTTTCTGCCGCTGGAACTTCTGAAACTGTTTCAGAAAAAACTTTTTTTTCTGCTTCTGAAAACCTCCAAAAAAGAGCCTTTTTTTCTGAAGCTTCTTTCAGAGGCTTTTATTCTGAAGGACTCTCTGTACTCTGTTCAATCTCCTTTCTTGGTATTGGTATGTCGATTAACCTCTTCCGATCTGTTGGTTATTGTGTCATTCTCCAGATTTGTGAACATAGTTTGGTTAGAACCTTTACTGATTCTTCTTTTGTTGCTTGCCATATCTTTCATATTGCTTTCAGAGGCTTTTTTTCTGAAGCTTCGTTTCCGAGGCTTTTTTCTGAAGCTTCTTTCAGAGGCTTCTTTCAGCCTCTGAAATCTCCATTTGCGAGGCTGGGCAGGGCCACATTCGGAGTATAAGACGCACCCAGATTTTCATCCTCTTTTTTTGGGGAAAAAGTTGCATTTTATACTCCGAAAAATACGGTAAATATATCTTTAATGCTCTGTCTGCTTATTCAGTTTAATATTGTTCAGTTCAAACCAAAGTTTTCAAGGACATATAGATGTCCAAAGAAAGCTTCACCCCACCTGGGCTTTTGAGTTTACAAAGGAAAATGCTAAGTGGGGCAGAGTGGGGAAAGGGTGTGTTGGTGTCTCTGTGTGTGTAGTAAGAAAGGTAATATACACATACACATATCTACATATACATATACATATACATACATGCATACATATACATACATACATACATACATACATACATACATACATACATATTAATCTGTACTTTTCCAGGCTGAAGATCATTGTATATCTTTCTTTCTCCCTTTTTTTTTATTTTCCCCTAAAGTGGGGCTGTGTTTACTTTAAAAATTGATAATGAATAAAATTGTGTGGTCAGAAATAAGATGTAAGAGCTTACTGGACCACTAGAGGGTGTGAGTGATCTAAGCAATAAAAAGAACAAAAGGCCTTCCGGAAATTTTATTTCTAGTACACTTCTTCGTGGAAGCTATGTAGAAATATTTAATACTTTGACTTTAGAATAAAGAATTAAGAAAAATACCTGGGTAACTTAGCAAATTAAGTAAAGGAAGAGATAATATTCATCAAAGTATGTGGACAGTAGGAGGAAATGGGAGTAATTAAGGATTTTAAAGATGAAAAAGGGACTTTTTTTTACTCATGATCGTAAATACGTATCAGAATATGGTAGTCCTTGTTTAGTGATCACAACTGGCAACAGCCATTCAGATGTTAAGTGAAGTAGTTACTAAGTGGGACTGCAATTATGCTGATGATCTTACTTCAACTTTCCTTTGCTTTACCAACTTTCAAAGGTTATAAATATGAAAATTGGTTGCAAAGTTACTTTTTCATCAGTGACATACCTGCAAACAGTTGCTAAATGAGCCAGTGGCTGATACTTGTAATTGAATGAGAGTTTTAGATTCCTACTTAAAACTTTGTTGTTATTGTTAGCTGCGAAATCATGTCTGACCCATCATGACCCCATGGACAATATCTCTCCAGGCCTTCCTGTCCTCTACCATCCTCTGGAGTCCATTTAAGCTCACGCCAACTGCTTCAATGACTCCATCCAGCCACCTCGTTCTCTGCCGTCCCTTCTTCTTTTGCCCTCAATCTTTCCCAGCATTAGGCTCTTCTCCAGTGCATCCTTCCTTCTCAATAGGTGGCCAAAGTATTTGAGTTTCATCTTCAGGATCTGGCCTTCTAAAGAGCAGTCAGGGTAGATCTTCTCTTGTTGTGGATTTAATAAGACAAACACAACTTTTAGATAAATCAGAGACAGATTTATATATTGTGCAATAGGTTCAAGGCTCTGTACATGAAGCGTTGAACAAAGACAGAAATTAGGTACAATGGTTTTATACCCTTCTAGACAAAGGATTCTGTTAACTCAGCAATTCATATGGTCATATACATTTATCATTTTTAATTGACATTTCCTAATTACAGAGTTTCTTTGCAAACAGTTATAATTCTTTTTGTAGATTACTGAAGCATAGATTCAAATCATCTTTTGACGATGGACAACTTTTAACTCATGTGGATCCCCTTGACCTAACCAACCTTTAAGCTGTATGTCATTAGAATGTTCCTTTCTTCTGACAACTTAGAGGCCTCCTAGAGGAACCAAAAGGATTTTGGCTGAGTTTGTCCTTTTTCCAACCGGATGCATTGCTTTTTAGAATAGAGTGAATAGAAAGTTATCCAGTGGTCATCCATCAGAGCCCGCTTCATTACATTACTCTAGGACTGACTGGTTTGATCGCTTTGCAGTCCAAGGGACTCGCAGGAGTCTTCTCCAGCACCATAGTTCAAAGGCTTCAATTCTTTGGCTCTCAGCCTTTCTTATGGTCCAACTTTCACAGCCATACATTGCATTGGGAAAACCATAGCCTTGGCTATATGTACTTTTGTTGGCAGGGTGATGTCTCTGCTTTTTAGTATGCTGTCTAACTTTGCCATAGTTTTCCTCCCCAGGAGCATCTTTTAATTTCTTCATTGTAGTCCCCATGTGCGGTGATCATGGAGCCCAGGAAAATAAAATCTGTCACTACCTCCATTTCTTCCCCATCTATTTGCTAGGAATTGAGAGGGTTGGGAGCCATGATCTTAGTTTTCTTAATGTTGAGTTTCAACTTAAAACTTAGCTTGAAGTTAATCACAAATTTAAAATAAAAACATTACTTTTTAAAATTATTTTCTCTAAAATAGCAAATTATTTTGCACCTTTCCTTCCTTCTCCAAGGCATATTATTTAACTGACTTTACAATTGGCAAAATCTTTACAGTTGATGGTCCTGGAAGCTCTTTTCTTTTCTTTTCTTTTCTTTTCTTTTCTTTTCTTTTCTTTTCTTTTCTTTTCTTTTCTTTTCTTTTCTTTTTTCCTGTCACTCTAAAGCCTTTGCCAGATCTGGAAAGGCCTCAAGGGAGGAATTGGGCTGTTGGAATTTAATGAAACCTCAGAAGCCAGAGACGTTCCAGGCTGTTGGAGAAGATATAGTTCAAGAAGGGATGTTCATTTATGTCTTTTCACAGGTATAAGATGCAGCTACTTAAATAAGGGACATAACATAAAGAAACATAAGGAAGCTGTTTTGCCCCAGCTACAGACCCCAAAGAATGAAGCATACATAAAGTCTGTACAAACCTTAGTTTACTAAATTAAATCAGTCTTTTTCAAACAAAGGCTGTTAATTAATTTTCTTAACAGCCTACAAGAATCCAAAGAATAAATAATCGTAATCTTACTATGGTTGGCAGAAAGCCCAGAAGCAATTTGCAGGAAACTGATAAGAGAACTAAGATCCCGACGCGAAAGAGAGTGAACGAAGTTGTTCCCTGCAAATTACCTCAGTCGTCGTCCTTCCTTAAATAAGCTAAGGGAGTGGCCAATTAGCCCCAAGCCTTACTCTCAAGGAGACCTCCTCCTGAGGAGCCACTCCTGCCTTTTGGCAGTTCTGCGCGCCTGTGCATCGAGAAGAGGCTCCTCCTCTTCGTCCTCTTCACTTATAGGAGCTTCTGGAGGTTCTGAAGGCCCTGGCTGAATTCCCGCCTCTGGCACCACATCTTCTCCAGCCTCCTCATTGTCCGACTCGAGTGCCAGCTGCACAGGCTGCTGGCACAGCACCACACCAGCCTCCTCGCTGTCGGAATCAGCTTCTAACTGCAGAGGCCACTGACGGGCCACAACAGAAGCACTTCAATACACTCAATATGATAGTGGAGGAGTCTACCCATGGAGTTCTTCATCTTCTGGAGATCTTTAAGAGAAGACCGGTCAGCCACCTCTAATGCCTGTAGATGCTTTATTTGGTTTTCTTTACACATTAGAACATAGAATAACAAGGTTGGAAGGGACCTTGGAGATCTTCAATCTCCTGCTTGAGCAGGAGACCTTATACCATTCCAGACAAATGGTTGTCCAGTGTCTTCTTGAAAACTTCCAGTGATGGAGCACCCACAGTTTCTGGAGGCAAGCTGTTCCATTGATTAATTCTTCTGACTATCAGGAAATTTCTCCTTAGTTCTAGTTTGGCTCTCTCTTTAATGATTTTCCACCTATTACCGTGTTTTCCCAAAAATAAGACCTCCCTGGACAATAAGCCCAATCGGGCTTTTGAGCGTATGCGCTATAATAAGCCCCCCCTGAAAATAAGCCCTCCCTGAAAATATTTAAATGCATGCCCAGCTGGTCCCCGCCATTCCCTCTGGTTAGGGTTAGGATGATAGAGCTGCAAGAGGAGCCTTGTCCTGCTCCATGCACACCAAAATAATAAGACCTCCCCAAAAATAAGACCATGCGCTTATTTCAGGGTTCAAAAAAAAAAATAAAATAAGACAGAGTCTTTTTTTTTTTTTTTTAATTTGATTTATATGCCGCCCTTCTCCGGAGACTCAGGGTGGCTTACAATACGTTAAGCAATAGCCTTCATACTTTTGTATATTTTATACAAAGTCAGCTTATTGCCCCCACAAACCGGGTCCTCATTTTACCCACCTTAGAAAGGATGGAAGGCTGAGTCAACCTTGAGCCTTGGAGAGATTCGAACCAGCAGAAATTGCAGGCAGCTGTGTTAATAACAGGGTGCATTAAACCACTGTACCATCAAGGCTCTTTTGGGGAAACACGGTAATTCTTGTCCTTCTCTCAGATGCTTTGGAGAATAGGCTGGCCTCCTCTTCCCAGAGAGTTGGACTTAATGATGCCTCCAACTCTGCAGAAGTCTTATGATTCAGGGTTTTCTTAAATAAATATCTGTAAGAAAGTTACACGCTACTAATGGGAATGAAGTTTTAGTCTTCTTTGAAAGAATGTGTAAATCTAATTCTCTCTCATCGAACTGAGGATAAGTAGGAAAAATATTTTTTTTCCTGCACGGTATTAAAACGAGTTCTAAGATCTGTATGTAATTCGTTACTTCTCTCTATCAGCCAGTTTTACCTTTTTTCAGACCAAATTACTCCTGTGAAAAAGGAAACCCAACGGTAACCAAGAGTTACTGGTGAGAAAAGTAACTATGTGTCTTTAAAATCTGAATGCTACATATATATTTTTATTAAAACTTTTTAATATACAAGATAAAACTAACACAAACTAATATAGAATTATATATATAATATAAAAAATATAAAGAGAAAAGGAAAGCAGAAAGAAAGCAAAAATTGCAAGAAAAGGGGGGGAAAAGACAGAGACGAAAGGAAAAAAAAGATACTAAGCTTCCAATATTCTTCACAGCAGTTATAAGCACAATTATATTTTACCTTCTGTCTCTAAAGTTACACCATAATATTCTTCTTTCTATAATCTAATCTGTCTAATCATCCAAACCAGACGTTCATTTTTTTTTCATTTTACACAAAAATAAGAGGTTTGCAGTGACCAATAAATGTAGATAGTGCCTTTTCTCTAATCAAAGAAGTTAGTTGATCCATCTCAGCAAGATCTGTCAATTTTCACCAACCATTCCCTCCCCAGGTGGTACTGTCAAAACTTTCCATCTATGTGCATTTAATAATCTTGCCACAGTAATCATATACTAAAATAATCAAGAGATCCTTGGTGCTCTCTGAGCTTGGTTGTTTCATTACCCAAACCAGGTAACATCATCAGTGCTGATAATGGTGCCTTCATTTCAATCCTGAGCTACAAATATTCTTCTTTAGTGGTATCAAAATAATCTTCCTTTTGTTTATCCATTAGTCCTAAAAGAAAACTTTAAAATCTGAATACTCAAGGCGTACCTTGGAATACCATTTCATTTCTGTGGATATGAGAGGTGTAAAAATAATCAACCCTTCAACCAACCAAGAGCAAAATACACAAATTTGGCTTCACTGTTATCCTGGCCCAAAAGCCTGAAGGAACAGGCCAACAGATTTTGACCATCCAAATCTTACGGGGAGGATGCTAGTCTACAGCACATGCATTGTGACAGAGAATCCCTCCTTAGATCCCATAAGAGACGGAATTTGGAGCATGTCTGTCTTGCCAGATCTGATGGGATGGTGAGAAACCACCAGAGACAGACTGTCCCTCAAGAATCTCTGCTAGCCATCACTGACTATAGA